>JAWZYV010017823.1:1452500-1760758 GCA_038373885.1 Cheiracanthium punctorium | reverse complement strand
CTTTCAACAAAGGGAAAGGGACGTAACTAATAGAAATAATGCTAAAATTAAAGGTATAACAATTCTCTTTAAAAATGTACGTCAATAATTCTGCGCGTCAACAACCCATTAAGCGCCAAAGCTCCCGTTACGGGAACATCTATTATATATTTTTTTCTTAATATTTTAACGCAATTTATGAAATACACATTTTATATAAACATTTACACTATATAACGCATCCTATAGTGTAAATGTTTATATAAAATGTTTATTTCGTAAATTGCGTTAAAATATTTTAAGAAAAAAAATATATAATAGATGTTACCGTATCTGGAGCTTTGGCGCTTAATAGGTTAACTAAACATTTATTAAAAAACACTTTGAACAAAGGGGCGTAATTGTTGGAAATAAGACAAAAATACACGATATAACAATGCTCCTTAAAAATGTGTGTCAATAATATCGTTGGAAACAGTAGACTAAACCTTTATTTAAAATGAATTTCAACAACAGGGCGTAATTGTTGAAAATAAGCAAAAATGCAGGATATAACAATGCTCTTTGAAAATGAGTGTCCATAATATACTTTGAAACAGTGGACTAAACCTTTATTTAAAATGACTTTCAATAATTGGACGTAATTGTTGGAAATAAGCTTTGAAACAGTGGACTAAACCTTTATTTAAATGACTTACAACAAAGGGGAGAAATTGTTGGAAATAAGGCAAAAATGCACGATATAACAATGCTCTTTAAAAATATGTGTCAATAATATGCTTTGATACAGTGGACTAACCTTTATTTAAAATGACTTTCAACAAAGGGATAGGGGCGTAACTATTGGAAATAATGCAAAAATTCACGGTATAACAATTCTCTTTAAAAATGTGCGTCAATAATATGCTTCGAAACAGGGGACTAAACTTTTATTTAAATGACTAACAACAAAGGGGAGTAATTGTTGGACATGAGGCAAAAATACACGGTATAACAATTCTCTTTAGAAATGTGCGTCAATAATATGCTTCGAAACAGGGGACTAAACCTTTATTTAAAATGACTTTCAACAAAGGGGCGTAATTGTTGGAAAGACGACAAAAATACACGATATAACAATGCTCTTTAAAAATGTGCGTCAGTAATATGCTTTGAAACAGTGACTAAATACGAGTGAATAAAGCTTTGTTAAAAATGACTTTCAAAATTGGGACATTAATTATTGAAAATAATGGAGAAATACACGGTATAACAATACTCTTTAAGAAAGTATGTCAATAATATACTTTAAAACAGTGGGCTGAACCTTTATTTAAAATAATTTTCAACAAACGGACGTAATTGCTTGAAAGGCAAAAATACACTATAATAATGCTCTTTACCAATGTCCGTCAATAATATACTTTGAAACAGTGCACTAAATATTATTAAAAATGACTTTGAACAAAGGGATGTAATTGTTGGAAATAAGACAAAGATACACGATATAGCAATGATCCTTAAAATTGTGTGTCAATAATATGGTTTGAACAGTGGACTAAACCTTTATTTAATATTACTTTGAATAAAGGGACATAATTGTTGGAAATAAAGCTTTGAAACAGTGGACTAAAATTTATATAAATAACTTACAACAAAGGGGAGTAATTGTTGGAAAGAAGGCAAAAATGCACTATATAACAATGCTCTTTAAAAATATGTGTCAATAATATACTTTGATACAGTGGACTAACCTTTATTTAAAATGACTTACAACAAAGGGGAGTAATTGTCGGAAATAAGGCAAAAATGCACGATATAACAATGCTCTTTAAAAATGTGCGTCAATAATATGCTTTGAAGCAAAAACTAAAGTTTTATTAAAAATGACTTTCAAAATTGGGACATTAATTATTGGAAATAATGCAGAAATACATGGTATAACAACGCTCTTTAAGAAAGTATTTCAATAATATACTTTGAAACAGCGGACTAAACATTTATTTAAAATACCTTTCAATAAAGGGACGAAATTGACGGAAATAAGGCAAAAATACACGATATAACAATGCTCCTTAAAATGTGTGTCAATAATATAGTTTGAAACAGTGGACTAAACCTTTACTTAAAATGACTTTCAACAAAGGAGCGTAATTGTTGGAAAGACGACAAAAATACACGATATAACAATGCTCTTTAAAAATGTGCGTCAGTAATATGCTTTGAAACAGTGACTAAATACGAGTGAATAAAGCTTTGTTAAAAATGACTTTCAAAATTGGGACATTAATTATTGGAAATAATGGAGAAATACACGGTATAACAATACTCTTTAAGAAAGTATGTCAATAATATACTTTAAAACAGTGGGCTGAACCTTTATTTAAAATAATTTTCAACAAACGGACGTAATTGCTGGAAAGGCAAAAATACACTATAATAATGCTCTTTACCAATGTCCGTCAATAATATACTTTGAAACAGTGCACTAAATATTATTAAAAATGACTTTGAACAAAGGGATGTAATTGTTGGAAATAAGACAAAGATACACGATATAGCAATGCTCCTTAAAATTGTGTGTCAATAATATGGTTTGAACAGTGGACTAAACCTTTATTTAATATTACTTTGAATAAAGGGACATAATTGTTGGAAATAAGCTTTGAAACAGTGGACTAAAATTTATATAAATAACTTACAACAAAGGGGAGTAATTGTTGGAAAGAAGGCAAAAATGCACTATATAACAATGCTCTTTAAAAATATGTGTCAATAATATACTTTGATACAGTGGACTAACCTTTATTTAAAATGACTTACAACAAAGGGGAGTAATTGTTGGAAATAAGGCAAAAATGCACGATATAACAATGCTCTTTAAAAATGTGCGTCAATAATATGCTTTGAAGCAAAAACTAAAGTTTTATTAAAAATGACTTTCAAAATTGGGACATTAATTATTGGAAATAATGCAGAAATACATGGTATAACAACGCTCTTTAAGAAAGTATTTCAATAATATACTTTGAAACAGCGGACTAAACATTTATTTAAAATACCTTTCAATAAAGGGACGAAATTGACGGAAATAAGGCAAAAATACACGATATAACAATGCTCCTTAAAATGTGTGTCAATAATATAGTTTGAAACAGTGGACTAAACCTTTACTTAAAATGACTTTCAACAAAGGGGCGTAATTGTTGGAAAGACGACAAAAATACACGATAGCAATGCTCTTTAAAAATGTGCGTCAGTAATATGCTTTGAAAGAGTGACTAAATATGAGTGACTAAAGCTTTGTTAAAAATGACTTTCAAAATTTGGACATTTAGTTTTGGAAATAATGCAGAAATACACGGTATAACAATGCTCTTTAAGAAAGTATGTCAATAATTCACTTTGAAACAGTGGACTAAACCTATATTTAAAATAGTTTTCAACAAAGGGACATAATTGTTGGAAAGGCAATAATACACGATATAACAATGACCTTTACAATGTGTGCCAATAATATACTTTGAAACAGTGCACTAAACATTTATTAAAAATGACTTTGAACAAAGGGACGTAATTGTTGGAAATAAGGCAAAAAATGCAAGATATAGCAATGCTCCTTAAAAATGTGTGTCAAAAATATGGTTTAAACAGTGGACTAAAGATTTACTTAAGATGAATTTGAACAACAGGGCGTAATTGTTGAAAAAAAGGTAAAATGCAGGATATAACAATGCTCTTTAAAAATGAGTGTCAATAATATACTTTCAAAAAGTGGACTAAACCTTTATTTAAAATGACTTTCAATAAAGGGACGTAATTGCAAAAATACACTGTATAACAATGTTCTTTACAAATGTGTGTCAATAATATAATTTGAAACAGGGCACTAAACATCTATTAAAAATGACTTTGAACAAAGGGACGTAATTGTTGGAAATAAGGAAAAAATACACCATATAACAATGCTCCTTAAAAATGTGTGTCAATAATATACTTTGAATCAGTAGACTAAACCTTTATTTAAAATGACTTTAAACAAACGGAAGTAATCGTTTGAAATAAGGCAAAAATACACGTTATAAAAGTGCTCTTGAAGAAAGTGTGTCAATAATATACTTTGAAACAGTGGACTAAACCTTTATGTAAAATAACTTTCAATAAAGGGACGTAATTGTTGAAAATAAATCAAAAATACACGCTATAACAATGCTCTTTAAGAATGTGTTTCAATAATATGCTTCGAAAAAGGGGAATAAAACTTTTTTTTAAATGACTTTCAACAAAGGGGCGTAATTGTTGGAAATAAGGAAAAAAATACGCGTTATAACACAGCTCTTGAACAATGTGTGTCAAAAATATACTTTGAAACAGTGACTAAAGCTTTATTAATAATGACTTTCAAAATTGGGACATTTATTGTTGCAAATGATACAGAAATACACGGTATAACAACGCTCTTTAAGAAAGTATGTCAATAATATACTTTGAAACAGCCACTATACATTTATTAAAATGACTTGCAATAAAGGGACGAAATTGTTGGAAATAAGGCAAAAATGCACGATATAACAATGTTCCTTAAAAATGTGTGTCAATAATGTTCTTGGGAACAGTGGACTAATCTTTATTTAAAATGACTTTCAACAATTGGACGTAATTGTTGGAAAGGCAAAAATATATGATATAACAAAGATCTTTAAAAATGTGCGTCAATAATATGCCTTGGAACAGTGGACTAAACATTTATTTAAAATGACTTTCAATAAAAGGACGTAATTGTTGGAAATAAGCTTTGAAACATTGGACTAAACTTTATTTAAAATGACTTTCAACAAAGGGACGTAATTGTTGGAAAGGCAAAAATATAGGATATAACAAAGCACTTTAAAAATGTGCGTCAATAATATGCTTTGAAACAGTGACTAAAGCTTTATTAAAAATGACTTTCAAATTTGGGACATTAATTGTATGAAATAATGCAGAAATAAAGTATAACAATGCTCTTAAAAAAGTATGTAAATAATATACTTTTAAAAAGCGGACTAAAAATTTATTTAATATGACTTTCAATGAAGGCATGAAATTGTTGGAAATAAGGCAAAAATACACGATATAACAATGCTCCTTAAAAATGTGTGTAAATAATATAGTTTGAAACAGTGGACTAAACCTTTACTTAAAATGAATTTCCACTGCAGGGCGTTGTTTAAAATAAGGCAAAAATGCAGGATATAACAATGCTCTTTAAAACTGAGTATCAGTAATATACTTTCAAAGAGTTTAGTAAACCTTTATTTAAAATGACTTTCATCAAAGGGACGTAATTGTTGGAAAGGCAAAAATACACGATATAACAATGCTCTTTACAAATGCGTGTCAATAATATACTTTGAAACAGTGCGCTAAAACTTTATTAAAAATGAGTTTGAATAAAGACACGTAATTGTTAGAAATAAGGCAAAAATACACGATATAACAATGTTCCTTAAAAATTTGTTTGTATAATATAGTTTGAAACAGTGTACTAAACCTTTACTTAAAATGAATTTCAACAACATAGCGTAATTGTTGAAAATCAGGAAAAAATGCAATATATAACAATGCTCTTTAAAACTGAGTGTCAATAATATACTTTCAAAAAGTGGACTAAACCTTTATTTAAAATGACTTTCAACAAAGGGAAGTAATCGTTGGAAATAAGGCAAAAATACACGCTGAAACAGTGCTCTTAAAGAAAGTGTGTACTTCGATACAGTGGACTAAATCTTTTTTTAAAATGACTTTTAAAAAAAGGGACGTAATTGTTGGAAAGGCAAAATAACACGATATAACAATGCTCTTTAAAAATGTGCGTCAATAATATGTTTTGAAACAGTGACTAAAGCTTTATAAAAATGACTTTCAAAATTGTGACATTAATTTTTGGAAATAATGCAGAAATACTCGGTATGACAATGCATATTAAGATTGTGTGTCAATAATGTTCATGGAAACAGTGGACTAAACTTTTATTTAAAATGTTTTTCAACAAAGGGAAAGGGACGTAACTATTCGAAATAATGCAAAAATTCAGGGTATAAGAATTGTCTTTAAAAATGTGCGTCGATAAAATGCTTCGAAACAGGGTACTAAACCTTTAATTAAAATGACTTTCAACAAAGGGTCGTAATTGTTGGAAAGGCAAAAATACACGATATAAGAATGCTCTTTAAAAATGTGTGTCAATAATATATTTTGAAACAGTGCACTAAACATTTATTAAAAATGACTTTGAACAAAGGGACGTAATTGTTGGAAATAAGGCAAAAATACACGATATAGCAATGCTCCTTAAAAATGTGTGTCAATAATATGGTTTGAACAGTGGACTAAACATTTACTTAAAATGAATTTCAACAACAGGGCGTAAATGTTGAAAAAAAAAGGTAAAATGCAGGATATAACAATGCTCTTTAAAAATGAGTGTCAATAATATACTTTCAAATAGTGGACTAAACCTTTATTTGAAATGACTTTCAACAAATTGAAGTAACCGTTGGAAATGAGGCAAAAATACGCGTTATAACAGTGCTCTTGAAGAAAGTGTGTCAATAATATACTTTGAATCAGTGGACTAAACCTTTATTTAACATAACTTTGAATAAAGGGACGTAATTGTTTTAAATAAGTTTTGAAACAGTGGACTAACCTTTATTTAAAATGACTTACAACAAAGGGGAGTAATTGTTTGAAATAAGGCAAAAGTACACGATATAGCAATGCTCTTTAAAAATGTGTGTCAATTATATATTGTTACGAATTTTCGGGGCAACCCGCTGTTCTGGGGCTTAAAATAGTCTAAAATTCGTATTCTACGCTTGAAATAGTTAAATTCTGCTTTTTGTTGTATTAAAATCGATCAACTGGAACCGGAGATACGGAGGTTTCGGTTTCCCCCTTTTTTTTTTTCTATGGGTTTCCTAGAAATCTTGATATCACTGTTTGAAAAAATTAATTTTTTTGGTAATTAAATTACTCAAAAAGAAGATTATTAAATTTGAAAGCAAATACATTTATTTTAGATCTTCTATATTTTTCGGTATATTTATCAGTATTTAAAAAAGGAAGATGCCTGGGAAGTACAATTAAGTACCAAGACGCCTGCTAAGGATAAAGTTCGTGAAATAAATACTGCTGATTCTTTTAACTCGTCGTTTCCCAACCGGTGCGACGCCCCTCTAACGGGAGCAGGGAATTTTGAGGGGGGGGGGGACGTAATTAACGTACTGCAAACCATTGGAGGGACGAAGATAAGAGACTTTGACGCCCTTACCAATAACTTGGAGATGAAATTCGGAGAGAAGTATCAGAAAGAGTGTAGCAGAATACAACTGAAGTCAAGGATGCAAAGACCTGCCGAGACCCTTCAATAGCTGGCTTCTGTTATAGATAGGTTGTGTCATCTAGCCTACATGGACAACCTTGATGATTCCGAGAAGAAATGGCCGTCAGTGCCGGTTCTAGGGTGGCGCGAATGGTGCGACAGCACCGGGCGCCATCTTTATGGGGGCGCCAAAATATCTTGCATTGTAATATGTGTACGCAAATTTGAGTGTCCATATGCTGTTGAAATTTTCGTTTTAACGCCTCTGAAAACTCTTCTAGCTGCATTTGTATGTGTGTGTGTGTGAGAGGGGGGCACATTTTTGTATTTCGCCCCACTTAGAAACATATCTAGGACCGGCACTGTTGTATGTGTGTGTGTGGGGGGGCGCATTTTTGTATTTCGCACCACTTAGAATTATATCTAGGACCGACACTGATGGCCGTGAAGCATTTTATTGAAGCTGTCCGGGATTCAGAAATCCAAAAGGCACTCATGCTGGAGGATTATCAAGATTTAGAGTTTACTCTCGTGCTCGCCATGAAGCTAGTCGCAGCTCAGCGGGTCGTAAGGAAGAATCGGCTTGCTGTTAGAGCGGTGACGGTCCAAGAGTGTGCTGATACAGACACACAGAGCGTAGAGAACAGATTGAAGAAACTTGAAGATCTGATGGAACGAAAAATAAGATCCGGTGGAAAGTCTCGTGACCAGCAACAGAATTCTGAGAACATGAAGGAGGGAAACTAGGAGGTGGCCACCTCGCGGGGCGGAAGTTGCCAGATATCAATGCACCAGAGAAGCCTATGAAGGAAGACGAGAGAGAGACGACCTTGTGGAAGGAAGGCTGTGGGATATTCTAAAGCCCCACCTAAAAGACTTACAGATTTCGTCCTTGAATGGCAGCAGTAATGGGCTCTTTGTACTTGATTACGCTAATGGTTCTCCGTGCCATATGGTTATCGATATTGGAGCTAATGTACTATCACAAGAACTGATCTGGCTAAGAAATTAAATTTAAGGACTATCTGGACTCCGCCCTCACTGACTCTCCAGACTGTGACAGGTGACAAGATCGAAGTGGACGGAAAAGCAAAAGTGGAAATCACATTTGGAAATGCCAGATACTATCTGATGATATATGTCGGCAATATTACGGACTCTCTCATTCTCCGACTGAACTTCCTAAAATCACATAAATTTAGATTGAACTTTAAGAATAATGAGCTTCGATCAGACTCTGGAGAAATAGCTACTTTTGACATTAAAAATGTAACCATTTAACCTGTTCAGCAAATACCCCAAACTGATATTATTCTACACCTAAGAACCGATTCTATAGTTTGTGGAATAGTAAAAGAAATTAATAAATTTCGGTTTGGATTAATCGAACATCCAAGTAAGCGATTCATTCAGAGGAGTACTTGTGGGTGCACACTTTGTGGACTTGTCGAAAACTAACATTCCAGGTTAGAGTCGCGAATGTGACTTACAAGTCGAATGCGATAAAGAAAAATGAAGTGTTGGCAACATGCACTCCTATAACCTGCATTAATAAGAATAGCCCAACAACAGCTAAATAATCCGAGTGCCGGACAATGAGTTATTAAATGACATAGAATTAACGGCTGAACAGAGAAGCACTGTGGAGAAAGTAATAACTGAATTTGAACGCCTCTTCTCTCGTACTTCGGGTGACTTTGGTCGTACGAGGTTAACGCAACATAGAATAGGTACAGGCAGCCATTCTCCCATCAAGCAACATCCTAGGCGGCTGCCGTTTGCTAAGCAGGAAGAGGTGAGCAGACTTTTAGAGGAGATGCAGCGTGATGACGCCATCGAGTAGTCCCTGGGTCTCTCCGATTGCTTTGGTCGGGAAGAAGAAGGATGGTTCCACCCGGTTCTGCGTTGACTATAGACGTCTGATGACATTACCAAGGAGGACACCTACCCTCTTCCCAGGATAGATCCCATTTTGGTCAATCTATCGAGAAATGAATGGTTTTCGACGCTGGACCTCAAGAGTGGTTGCTAGCAAGTAGAAATTCATCCCGATGACAGTGAAAAGACTGCGTTCCTTACTTGACAAGGATTATGCCAGTAAGTTATGCCTATTTGACTCTGTCACGCAACGGCTACATTCGAGCGTCTTATGAAGACAGCGTTGAGAGGACTTTCCTACAAAGCATGTCTCGTGTATTTCGACGATATCATCATCGTCGGAAAGACTTTCGAAGAGCATCTAGAGAACATCCGAAAGGTGCTACAGAAAATGAAGGAGGCAAACTTGAAGTTGAGTCCATCTAAGTGCAATGTATTTCGTCGGGAGGTACATTATCTCGGACATATAATATCCGCCTACGGAGTCCGAACCGATCCCCAAAAAGACGTCCGCAGTCAAGAACTGGAGTCATCCTTAGAATGTCCATGAGTCGCGAAGTTTTCACGGACTATCCGGTATTTCACGGACCTTTTCTTTATCATCCTACTATCGAAAATTCGTGAAGGGTTTTTCTCAAACCGCAAGACCACTTCACAAATTGAGCAAGACTGGATCAAAATTCCTATGGACTGCAGAATGTCAGGATGCGTTCAACCAACTGAAGACGGCTTTAACATCTGCACCGATCCTGTCGTATCCTCATCCAGATAAGCCATTTATCCTGGACACAGACGCAAGGAGAATGTCGAAGCCGCTTTGTCCCAGGAGATAGAAGACCAAGAACACGTCATCGCTTACTGGAGAAAGTGCCTTTCAAAGGCAGAACGTAACTATTGTGTTACGAGAAAGGAGCTTCTCGCTATCGTTAAGGCGGTGGAACATTTCCACCATTATCTGTACGGCCGAAAGTTCGTGCTCCGAACGGACCATGCCTCTTTAACCTGGCTTAATTCAAGAATCCGCAGCGTCAGATAGCCAGCTGGATACAGAGATGACATAAAAATACGACATCGAAAAGGAAAATCTCATGGGAACGCAGATGCTTTGTCGAGAAGGCCCTGGATAGAAAGTTGCCGTTATTGCTCCAGGGCAGAGAAAAATTACCATCCGAAACATCCTATTGCCCACCAAGTTATATCATCGGCACTTTCCCAGGATCCTTGGAGTGACGAAAATGTCCGGTTGGACCAACTGATCGCGACATCAAACCTATTGTAGAGTTAATGAAAAAATCCAGAGATAAGCCCAGCTGGCAAGAAATATCTTCATATCGTCCGGCAACGAAGTAATACTGGGATTTGTGGGATTTGCTTCGCTTGAGAAACGGATTCCTGTATCGTTAATGGGAGTCGGATAGCGGCAAGATACTTCGATGGCAGTTAGTACTCCCTCGTACTAGGATTCCGAAGGTTCTAGAAGAGCTGCATAATGGCTTAACTGGGGGCTATTTGGGCATAATGAAGACCTTGCAGAAAGATCGCAAGCATTTCTACTGGGCTAGGGCTCGAAACGATGTTGAAAGGTGGTGTTAATCTTGTGACGCCTGTGCCGACCGTAAAGGCCCGAAGAAAAGAAGCCGTGGAAAACTGTATCGTTATAATGTAGGAACACCTTTCGAAAGAATTGCCCTCGACATCCTGGAGCTCTTTCCACGAACTTTGGATAGTAACAAGTACATCCTGGATGTCATAGATTATTTATCTAAATGGCCCGAAGCGTATCCTATTCCCGATCAGGAAGCTACTACCGTAACAGAGGTATTGGTGCAAGAATGCATTTGCAGGCATGGAACCCGTCTGCAACTTCATTCCGACCAAGAAACGAACATTGCAGTTTTTAAAGGACTATGCCAATTTCTCGGAATAGGCAAAGCCCAGATTAGGCCGTTACATTCTCAGTCTGACGGCATGGTGGAGAGGTTTAACCGCACTATTTTGAACAACCTCTCGCTCCTGGTATCTAGTATTCAAGAGGACTGGGACAAGAAACTCTCCCTGTTCCTACTGGCCTATAGGAGTGCCGTCCACGAGACTACCGGCTTCACACCTTCCCAGATGCTATTCGGGAGATCTTTGTCTTCTCGCCAATCTAGTGTTTCGTCGTCTTCCAGATACGCCTTCATTGACAGAGGAGTAAACGGAAAATCTTCGGGAACGGTTTGAAGACTTGCATCATTTTGTCTGAGAGCGGAAACACCTGAACACGGAGAAGATGAAAACTCGCTCTGACGCAAAGGCTACTAGACACGAGTTCAACGTCGGTGACAATGTTTGGCTATGGAATCATACACAGTCCTGAACGATGTTGTACGTATTTGTAAGTCACCTAACTCTAAACCAAGGGTCGCCCATTACGATTGGCTAGCCGTTTACCCAGGGTGCGAATTGAACATTTTCTCCAGGGGGGGACATTTGAAAGAAAACATTCTCCAGGAGGGGACATTTGAAAAGAAAAGAAAAAAATGGAGGGAAGGCGTAAAATACTCCCCTCACACAGGGGCAGATCCAGAAATTACTCAAGGAGGGGGCGATTTTGTACCTGAAACAGGGGGGGGGGTAGAATGCACAAAATCAACTTATAATTAATTATACCAATTAATGTAATTAATTATATTATTGATAAAATCTATATATGAGCTATGATTAAAAAGGACAGGGCGTAGTACCCGCCATACACCCCTTAGTAAAAGGCTATTTAATTTTCATGATACTTTCATAATATATTTTATAGGATTACTAGCTGAGTGCCCGTTCTTCGCACGGTAGTAAACGAAAATATTCCAAACATGTGTAATCCCAATTAATTCTAGTGGTGTGAAATCTAAAACAAAAGCAAAATTATTTGACTCTTGATGTAAAGTTTGCATCATGAGTACTAACCTGGCATCATTGCAATTTAATGACTCAATAAACTATGTCAGTATCATTCGCAATCAGAAAAGTAAAAAGCTTAGCGGTTTGAAGAGAACTCCTGACTTTCAAAATGTGTTATTTCTACATCATACTGTTTTCTAGGTTCAGGTTGTAGTATTAAATACCTCAGACACTACATGAAATGGACAACCGTTTATTTTAAAATAACTGCGCGCCCGCTCTTCATACGGGAAGAAACGAATATTTTACTAAAATCATATCTGCGTGTGACAAAACAGAATTTAATTTAAAAAAAAGTTCAAGTAATGTCCTCGAAATTACTGCGGGATGTACCAACGCAAATTAGAATTACTTATCGTTCAGTTGGCTGTAAAACAACCCTTGAAATAGGATAAACAGAACACTTTTAATTTCATGAAATATTTATTAACGTGGTATATTGTGATTTATTCATATTATCCTTACAAATCTGCTAATATTACCTATTACGTATGTCAACACTATCTACCTTCCTTCTCCTACAAGGCTACATTAAAAGAAACAGCATAGATTATTTTGTATCAATGGGAGCTTCTTATCCTATGGCGATTCTTTGCAATTTGCGCATTAGCATAAACAATTATCATTTCACATAATGGTTGCCATTAAGGAAGCTCTCTATATATATTTAATTTATGCATAGTTTTGTAAGATTTGCGTATTTAGCACCGCAAAACATTTCATCTCAACTTGGTGGAAAATATCCAAGCGGTGCCGTTTTAAATATCCATATATCCAATACAGCGATACCTTATAAATCCTCCATGGTTCTGTCTCCTGAAAAACATCAAACTGTGTAATCTCGAGGAGCTATTTAGAATAGCTTTAATTGTGACAGAACGCAGTTGAAGAGTTTGCAAATTTCACGCATTTTTTAAAATTTATGACGTCACAGTTCAGCTGTCGTAAAAGATACCCCGATTGGTTGAGGGAGTTAATTTAGATTTTTCGCACAGTAGTTTTCAAACGGTATCTTATTAAAACTTACAAAGACGTTGAAAAATTTTTTTGCTTTATAAAGTACCCCTATGGAGGAACGCAATCCAACGTTAAAATGAAACTATACTCGCAACATGCATATGTTAGAAAACCTATAAACATTTTTAAATAGGCAACGGATTAAAATGCCACTAATAATAATAATAATCGCTATTTACATTCGCTATAGCTGTGACAGGACGTTAGAGTTGCAGAGTTTACAAATTTCACGCATATTTTTAAATTTATGACGTCACTGTTTAACTGCCGTAAAAGATACCCCGGTTGGTTGAAAGAGTTAATTTGATATTTCGCTCAGTAGCTTTCAAACGGTATCATATTAAAATTAAAACTACATTGAAAACTTTTTTTTGCTTTATATAGGAATAGGACACTATGGAGGAACGTAATCCAACATTAAAATAAAACTATACTCGCATATATATGCCTGCGACTTAATTAAATGCGGGAAAAAGTAATAGAACAATTTTAATATATCGCGCTTTAAAACAAACTTTGTAACTTTTAAAATGAACATATTCAGCTGCGTTAACACATTTCAAATTTTAATTGCAACAGATTAAAATACCACTGATAATAATAATGGAGCAGTTTCAACCACGTGACCGGTGATGGACTCTTCCAATAAAAACTCGTTCTTCAAGTGACGTTTGTCCACCAGGAATATGAATGAACCAATGCAAATCTTATATTCATGTAATGTTTGTCTACCAGGATCGAATTGTGACGTAATCTGAAACTGCCCTATAATCATGAATTTCTCAGTTTATTTCTAAAGTAAGTTTTAATCAAAATATCGCCTCCTTGTGTTAAAAAAAAAAAAGAGCAGGGATAAAATTGTGGCATAATTTTTAGGTATCGTAAAGCATTTGACGTCATAGATCCTTACTTGCGAATTGAAATTCCGATATCCTATCTTAAAAACTCCATTGGTCGTAAAAAAAACTTTTTTCTAATCCTTTTTGTGGCAGCAACCCAACATAAATTCTCGTGCCATGATCGCAATGTAATGAATGGCGCAGCGTTGCCAGGTTTGGCTAATATTAGCCAATTTGGCTATTTTTGATCACGCTTAGCTAGAAAATTTATAAGGAAATTAGCCAACCCGGTTTTGGCTAATTTTTGGCTATTTTTATCGAGGTTGCAAGACATTGGCTAATATTATCTACTTTGGTTATTTTTTTTAGCATTTTTGACTCGATAAGTTTTTGGCAGAAATTTTCAATTCAAACTTTTCAGCCTTAGCAGGAAAGAAAATCAGTTAGCACAACCAACTCCAACACTGACACTGAGAGAAAGGCAGTGGCGTAGCGTAGGTTTTTTCCCGCTCGAGGTAGATGCCAAATATGCCTCTTTAGAATAGCCGAGAATTTCTCGGGCCATACGTATTTATTCAGGGTGTCTACCAAATTTCTGGAAGATAATTTCCTGACTTTTGGGAGGTCCCAGGAATAATAGGAAAAAAAATCCAAGAAAAAAATTCCTGACCAATGCAATTTACTTTGGGAAATTGCACAATGCCCCTCTCTTGTCTTTATATTTGCATATTTTGTACAACTTCTTGAAATCAATTTTAACTGAGCTATACAGGATTAAGCTTTCATCAATTGAGAAACAGAAGCAGTCGCACTTTCTGATAGAATTAACTAACTGTTCTTGAAAATACGGTCCTAAGCTATAAGTTACCAAGTAAGCTAATTTGTCTTTTACTCTTCCCTCACGATGGATGAGCCCCCATTTTCCCATCCTTCTACAAACACATCGCTTGATGCTTTCGCGGTCCCAAAAATGCGTTGCAGTTGCTTCCGGTTTCAGTCTGACAATTAGTGAGAAAGGGTTTAAAAAAAAAAAACAATATTAAAAATTAGGTAACAATATTAAAAACTAAAAGAAATTCTAAAACAAAGCAATTATCTTTACGCCTTTATTTCAGTACACACTACAAGCTTTTTTTAAAGTAACTAAAAAGTACTTGTCCTCTGAAAAGATTTATAAAACGGGTAAATCCTTATTTAGTTATTTTCTTTTAAAAAAGAGGATAGAAATATTCTTAAAAGTTCTCTTTTTCATGCTATAGAAAGTCATCCACTCTCTTACATTTTTTATATCTTTGTAGCACTATTTTTTAAAGGTAAAAGTACTAAACACGAAGATGATGGAAACAGATGTTATTAAAGAAAGTTTAGACCTAGGTACGAGACTTCTAGAAACTAATGTATCAAAATATGAAATATAATAAAACCGATTTTGACTACCTCTAAATTTAATTATAATATTCAGCCTTCAGCTGAAATTAGTTTCCCCTCCGCTAAAGAGGTTTTTTGACAGAACCTTTTAATTTGTATTGGCAGCCATGTACAGGATGTATTTGCATGTAAATCAAACGGGGAGAAACCAACCGTTCTTCCAGTGGTGTCAAGTATTTTAAACAATCCGGTATTTCGGGGAATTCGAAGCCATTGCTTATAGCTAATTCTGGTATTGTCAATTTAATCAAACAATCGTAACATGTTTTGCAAAATTTGCCAATATCATCGATATCTTTGTAAAAGACTAGTTTTATAAAGTCCGTTGTCGCTCCTTTGGACAGTAAAGTTGTTTTGGAATGGGTTCTTATTGACTTTTTGAACCACAGTCGATCACAACAATAGCATTGGTGGATTGGACCATCAGCAACAGCTTCGAAAAATTTCTCAGCTAATTTACGAAATTCTAGTTCTTCACACCTTACATTTAGATCAGTATCTGTTCTTGGTCTTTTCGATGGTATATCTAGACAGAGTCGTAAACGTTTTCTGTCTTGTCTTCTGGATTTGGATTCCGCTTCTTGAGCACGAAAATCTGGATCTTCCCTTTTTCTTTGCATAAATAGACGGTTAGTTTCACGATGACTTTCTTCCGGATTAGACAACTGGCGAGGACGGCCAGCGCGGCCTTGAACAACAGTCCCGGGTATATTCTTCTGATATTTAACGATGTAATACTGAACAGTAGAGCGTGAAATACCAAGCCTACGAGCTATTTCACACTGATCCCGCAAAAATGAAAATTTTAGAAATGCCACGACAGAACACCACCACTTGCTCCGAGGAGGGACAAAAGTTTGAACGCGACTCTGGAAACAAATCCAAGTTCTGAAAAATGAAATCGGAACCTCGGGAACTTGACAGCCAGTCGCAGACGCTCTGACAAAATCTTACAGTTTCCCCTTTTGTTTCATCTGACGTTACTTTGAAATTTTTCAAGTATCCATTATTCCAATCATGTGTCGGATCTTGGTGTGTTTCAAATTTCCGTGAGATCTGTAAGATTTTATTTACTATCAATTATCATCCACGACTTTTTTCGTCTGCCAAAAACTATTACCCTCTTTAGCGGAGGGTAAAAAAAAAAAAAAAAAAAAAAAAATTGATTCTTTTGGTAAATTTTCCGGACCCATTATCCAATTTCCCGTTTTTTTCCCAGACTTTCCGGACCCATTTTCCAATTTCCCCGCTTTTTCCAGACTTTCCGGAGCGGTAGACACCCTGTTATTGTATTGTATGAGAGATTCTTGAGTAATTAATAGGTACCTGTTTTGCTCGTTTGCCTTACCACATGACCGATTTTGTTTTTATTTGAGGGTTGAGCAAGTGCGGAATTCAAGAGCAGAAAATATAAGTTTCTCTTTAAATTTTTAAACAATTGTTTTAAATCAATAGATTTTGAGAGAAAGTCGCCTCTCCCCTCCTCTTATGTAAAAAAAAAAAAAAAAAAAAACTCATCATACTCTATTCTAATTTCATATTCAGCAAAGCTTTATTAAAAATCCGAAAGATGGCGCTGCAATCGCTGGTTTGGCTATTTTTGGCTAATTTTCAGAAGCCGTTTGGCTATTTTCATAGATTTTGATCTGGCAACCCTGGAATGGCGTAAGATCGCGTTGATGCTATTAAATTCTAAACATTAGGTTGCATTAAAATTCGTAAAAAATCATCTAATTGACATAATTTTTTTGTTTTCTTATTAAAAGAGGTAGAAAAAAAATGTTTCACCATTTGTGAAAATATCAAAAAGTTATGACGGATAGAATTCAAGATGCGACAGTTTTAAAATTATTTTACGAAAAAATTCGTGAAAAACAGATACTTAGTAAAAAAATTCCTAAAAAATCAGTAAATCATGTTTACGTATTCCGAACAAACTGTTTTTAAAAGAAAATTTTCTCTTCTATCCGATGATACAACTTCCGTTTTTGCTGCGAACGTAATTTCCGCCGTTATTACGAATTAGGTGAGAAAAAAACGCCAAAAAATCGCATAAAACATAAAAAAATCTAGGTCGAATTTTGAAAAAAAATCGCTTCGAGGTGCACAACTACATGTATAGATCTTCCCGAGTACCAAATTTGGTGTTTCTAGGTAAAGCCGTTTGTCCTTAACGCTGCCGACAGACACACAGACAGACAGACACCTTCTTTTATAATAAGTAGAGATAACAGAGTTTTTGCACTTCGCCTAGGATTGGGCGATCGCCCCCCACCGCCCTTCCCTTGGATCCGCGCCTGCAATCTACATAATATATTAGGTATTACATGACAAGGCAGTCGCCAACATGTCTGGGAAGGGACTCAAATTCAAACAAAAGTCGACCCCTTATTTCCTATGCAAATATATTCCTGCCTATGTCCAGTCTATATCATTCGGCTCGCGGTGGAGCAGCGCTTGTTCGTTAATTTTGCAGTCTTAATTTGAGACCTGACCCCAGTTGCAGAATGAGAAGTGACATCAGGCATGTATATATCTATTTAAAAGGATGTTTGTAACTTGCTCCTTTGTCTAGTAAACAAAAGAATTTCTATTCTGAATACTTAAAATCGTTAGGTACTGTTAAATTTGTAAGGACAGAGACTAATTTTAACATTTCTCCAGCAGGGGCTAAATAGTATCCCTGGCAGGGATCAATTAATATTTCTCTAGCCAGGGACATTATGTTTTGCAGCCAGGGACAATCCCCAGCA
Organism: Cheiracanthium punctorium; assembly: GCA_038373885.1. Lineage (NCBI taxonomy): Eukaryota > Metazoa > Arthropoda > Arachnida > Araneae > Cheiracanthiidae > Cheiracanthium > Cheiracanthium punctorium. The sequence goes on along the minus strand of JAWZYV010017823.1, from coordinate 1,742,585 downwards.
TCCCCCCCCCCCCGTCAATTCGCACCCTGCAATTACCGCGGTTGTAAATAATTATTTGAATATTAGACCATGGCCACTATGGCATAATTCCTCCTTTCCTTTATCTCTCATTTCTTTCCTGTCTCTCCCTTCTTTTCTTCAGTACTTACGCCATGTTTAGTGTACATATTTGTAATATATTGGTTTTTATTAATGTGTATTTGTTTAGTATTTGTTTAGTATTTATTTATTAATTTGTATTTGCTTATTGCGTTTATTCATTACTTGCTTAAATTGTGTTGTTAAGATCTATTGTTAAAGGTTGTATTGTAAATATTTGTGAGACCTCCTAACTGACGATTATAATGCCCGAAACATACAGTCTTTCGGAAAGGGGCAATGTTACGAATTTCTGGGTCTTTCTTCCACTTAAAGGTTTAAACTAATTTAAAATTCGTATTCTACTTGTCAAATAGTTAAATTTTGCATTTTATTTCATCAGAATCGGTTAACTAGAACGCGAGATATGGAGTTTCTCCATTGTTTTATATAAGGTTTTCTAGAAATATCGATGTTGGAGCTTCGCTGCCCTCACTTTTGGGCAGTGGCGTAGCTACAGTGGGTGTAACCCTGGACGGATATAAGTGGTGTCACCCCCATATAGAGGTCTGCGCCGCCGAGCATTTGTACCACGCCGCCGCCGCCGAGGTCTAGGCCGGCGCGCCGACAAAGAACGCCGATTGTATGCCACAGCGTACAATTGGCTTCAAAACTTTTTAAAAAATTGTACCTAAACTTTCAAGTACTTATAATTTTCTGGCTTCTTCTTCACCTTGGCCAATGTTTCCAATTTATAACATCAAATTAAAAAAATTTTGAAAAATTAAATGTTATCAATATTGACTTGAAAAAAAAATAGCAGATAAAGTTAAAAGATGACTTGATTGTTTGAAGCGCAAGTTGATTTTCTATCATTAGTGGGAAACTGTGAAAAAAAAATCATAAAAATAGTCATTTTCGAAAATTTTTAAAGAGCTATCTTGCTTTATTTAAATTTAAAAATAAATATTTCATTGATTTTTAATATTTCACTCATTATTTAAGTCATTGATCCACAAGCCCCGAGCCACGGACTGGTCCTGGTCCTCGGATCAAATAGTACCGGGCCGCCAAGAAACATTAAATTCTTTGGATTTTATTTACTTAGTATTTTTCTCGGGTTTTTGCGACTTTGTCGTGTTTGTGTTGATTTATACCTTTGTAACAGAAGAAATATTGTGATTCTTTTAACATTTATCTTTTCTTTTTGTTGTTTATTAAAGATTTCAAGATCATGAATTAGAATTGCTGTCATAAAATAGAGAATAAATGTTCTTTTCTTAAAAGTATTCCAGACGACAACTCTGCCGGTTGAAATACTACATCACTTTATATTCATTTTTTTCCTTCTGGTGTAACTGTATTTTATTAAGGAGACATGTTTAAATGCAATTAAATTAACGCTATTAAATCAAACCAATCTAAATTAGAAACATTCAACGCACCCGCCCTCCCATCCTTAGCGGATTGCGGTAAAATAATCAAACGTTGACCGGTTCGTGGCAATAAAAAGGTTGGAGAGCACAGATTTAAGCTACCTATCACTATATCATAGCTGCCAACCGTTCCGATTTTATTGGAAAATTTTCCACCACTATTTTCAAACAATTTTATTTTAGATTAAAAATATCCATTTGTTTTATGCTCAAACTGCCGAGGAAAAATTAGTGGGGGCAGGCGTCAAACTTTGCAGCTGCCCGCGAGAATCAGATTTTTAAATAGGCGAGTAAGACCACTCCTTTATTCTTTCCACTCCACATCCTTTAATTAACGCATTAGAAGGCAAAATATGCAGAAAACGAATTCAAAATATGGCTGGATCTGAATTCGGTCTGTAAAAGATTAACACAAGAAACTTGTAAAAATACCATTTAAATTTTTTGAGTCAATGGCGTAATTTGATTGCTTTAAAAACTGCTTAAACATTGCTTTATACCTCAAAAGAACATTAAAGGTTTGGAATGGTTCGTGAGAAGGTTGTGGAGAAAAAAACCACTTAAAAGAAAATGTATCAATTGTACACTGACAGCTAAATCTATCGTGAATGTGCTATAAGAGCAATATAAACCTATCCGATATATAAAATCTATTGTTTCAGTTTTGCAGTAGAAATGTTTTAAAAGTGCACCGAAACAGCAGGCTCATACCCTGGATCCCCACCACTGGCCGAGCGCATAGTGCTCTGAACTGAGAGACGGATGTTCCTGGTTCAAACCCAGGTCGCGTCTGTCCACCTAACCGTTCGGAGTTTTCTGTCATTTCCTCCCAAATGCTTATAAGGACCCCTTAGAAAGACCCCCCGGGAGAGCACGCCACACCTCGGCCTAGAGCCCACATGTAGCTAACTGGCCATAATCCCAATTAAACCGTAACGTCAATTTATTCATAGGTGTGTGTGTGTTTGTACGCATACGCCTATTTTCATTATGCTCTTTTTAAAAAAAAATTCCATGCCGCGGCACGCCGCCGGGTTTTTGAGGCCGTTACCCCGCCGCCCCGAATTTCCGTGCGGCGCAGACCTCTACCCCCATATCAGCATTTTCCCCCATACAAGCAATAATTTAGGAATTTTTGCTGCACAAGCCATCGGGTGTCACCCCGGGGTGCCTCCCCCTCCTTGCTATGCCACTGCTTTTGGGGACTTATTTTTGGTGCCAAATCTGGCGATATTTCGCTAAAAAGTCACCAAGCTTGCTGACATTTCGTGCGATTTTTCCAATGCGGCCTGTAAAGGTTTACACTACATAAAGCCTAATATTACTCTATTGGGCTATTATGTGATATTAGGCTCTTCTATGACGTAATCAAAACGCGATTGTTCGGGGTCCTTTTTTGAGAAATCCCAATTTTTCTAGAAAGTTCATCGGAGGTTATTAAAGGCAGACAGGCTGGGGATTTCAAGTTAATTTTCATCGAACTTCCTATGTGTTAGTTCGCTGCATTGCTCTGTGAATTGTGCTATTGATAGCTATAGTTTGCTTGCTTTTCGAAGCTGGGTTTTAAGTGCTGTGTGTAAATTCTTCATTGCTGAGTCTTGAGGGACTGTCTACAATTTCCCTCGTAAGTTTCCACTGAGATTTTGCTTGTGGAAGTGTTTTATTTTGTGTAAGAAATGCAGTATTTATGAAAGCTTCTGTACTGGAAAGGACTGTTATAAGCAAGTTACTGGCCTGTGAAGTTTGTACAGCTGAATGTTCGACATTCTTGAAGCAATAAAGTTTGAGTTATATCTTGTCAAGTGGACTATTTTTGACAAGAACTTTCTACACCAATTGGACTTTAGAAGGACAAAACCAGAAATCTTGCAGTGTTTTCTGCAACAGTTCTTTGAAACAGTGAACTAAACCTTTATTAAAAAGGAATTTTAACAAAGAAATGTAAATGTTAGAAACAATGTAAAAATATACTGTATAACAATGCCCTGTCAGAATATGTGTTAATATACTTTGGAACAGTGAACTAAACATTTATTAAAAATGACTTTCAACAAAGGGAAGTAATTGTTAGACACAATGCAAAAATGTAAAGTATAAAAAAGCTTTCTAAGAATATGCGTCAATAATATACTTTGAAACAGTCAACTAAACCTTTATTAAAAATTACTTTCAATAAAGGGAAATAACTGTTAGAATCAATAAAAAAAATATACTTTATAACAATGCTCTTAAAGAAAATTTGTCAATAATATACTTTGAAACAGTGAACTAAACCTCTATTAACAAGAAAGATAAATCATGCCAAACGCATTGATTATAAAACACTTTCCAACACATCAATATTTTTGTGCCAAATTTAGCAATGCATTTTCCTTAAGTCTGGCGAGATTTCAGAGATAATGTTGTATTATCACTTTAAATGCAATCACTATGAATTTGAGGGAGCACTTGATTATCATCGGATTATCAGCAGTTTATATTGTAGGTTACCTAAATAATAAAAGTCCAGTATATAATGCTGCCGGGTTCGTCTCATCGCCCTCGTGCATCTGTCGCCATGTTGAAATTTTGATAAAAACGACATTTTTATCTCTAACTAAAAGCAAATGTTTTTATACAGTTTAAAGATCTCTAAAAAATTTACCTTTTTTAAACTTGCAGCTTCTTCCAAATCTAAATATCTAGAGAGATATCACGTCTTGAAAAAGTAAACGTAGAATAGAAGCAAATGATTTTCCTCGAATCTTCCTTGAAAAAAAAAATCACAGAACTTAAATCTCAGGCGTAGATCGATTAGATGATGTCATAGACACTGGTAAAAATACTCCTTTTGCATGTTGCACTGTAAGGATAGTTTTTAAGTGAGAAAAAGAAGATCGACATCTATGAATTACATTGTTAACACTGTCGCGAAGTGGTGTGTGTGGATTCATTCATAAACCCTGGCGTAGATTTATTAGATGATATCATATACTGGCGAAAATACTCCTTTTGCATGACAAGCAATTGGGGACAATTTTTAATTATGACATTGTTTTTTAATTAGATTACTGTTGATTATTTCATTAATTAGAAGATGCTCCCAATTTTGTTTGAAATTTGGGGACATGTCCTCAATTTTACGTTAAAAAATATGGTCACCTGAAAAATCTGATAGATTTCGGGCAAATTTATTGAGAATGTGTAAAATTTTGTTTGCACAACACTAATTGGCAGCACTCTTTGAGATGAGAAAAAAATATTTGTTGTTGTTTGTGGAAGCCATGATTTTTTTTTTTTCATTGCTCTCAGCCAAGTGTTTTTAAATGTTAATGGTGTGACATTTGTGAAATCCTATTTTAAAAGTGTTTGAGGATTTTAGATTGTTTTGGTGACAGCGTTAGTTTAATTTTGAATTCGTTTAAACGGATGCATTTTGCTTTCAACGTTGTTGGATTGTAACTTTTATTTTGATTGTTTTGAGACATTTGATTTATCTTTGTCATAAATCCATAAGCATTTGTTTAATTTTGAAGTATTTAATTGAGTGTTTTAAATTGTTTTTGGTGACATATGTTTTTGTCATAAGCATTTGTTTAATTTTAAATTCGTTTAACCGGATGGATTTTGATTTCAATGTTGTTGGATTTCATAGCTTTTATTTAGGTTTAATTTGGTGTCTTTTATTTAATTTTTGACATAAATCTATAATTACTCACCGTTGAACGACCTGCAGGTTGCACAAGCCAGTCGTGAAGCGGCCAGTGTGCTCTAGGTTGCATATTTTGGCTGCGAAGCGGACATCGACGGCCAAAACTGGTCGCCGAAGGCGGCTAGTAGTATTATATGCTTTAAATAGATGCCTGTCTCTAAACTGTCATTGACCGTATTGTATTGGAATTATTGCGAGTGTTCTTGTATAAAAACTGTTTAAATATACAGACACTATTTTCGGTGGAAAGCTTCATCTTGTAATCCTTGACAACATATATCCATTTTCTTTCATTTCAAATAGCAGAATATCTCTAAAACTAGAAGCCCATTGTGAAGGCAATTGCAATGGGCTCTAGGAAAAAAAAAAGTTTGACAAAAGTGTGTATACACTTAATATATTTAATCTTTGTCCACTTAAAATAAATAATTTAATATTAAATTTTATTATATATACTAAAATCGAATTTCATGCTCTTCTGGGAACGTGCAAAAAACTTTCCCCAGTACGTATATATTTTACTACCAATATTTACGCATTATCCTGGCGGTCCGCCAAAGCGAGCAATTTTTCGTCAAGATAAATGCCGGACAAATGAAACAATTCATGGTTAGAAATATGTTTGGCAACAGTTTGCCAACACATTTGACGCAAACATCGTTTGGCGGAAATGACTGCCAGGATAATACATAAGTACCCTTTTCCCATTCAAACGATTTCATTTCACTGTGACCATCCGCGAGGAAATCATTTTATTAAAAAAAATAAATAAATAAACTTATAAATCTGGAAAAAGCTTGTTAAGTGTGATGTCAATATGAAGAAATTATCACATGCAATGGCTAATTTTCTCACACAAATGATTAACATTTTTACTCTCGGAAATAAAATGGAGCTAAAAGTAGTGAAAAATCGCTTAAAAATTAGGGAATGGGTGGATTTTCAGATTTTTAAAGTAGCGCAGATTGTTTTCTATATTTTTATATTAGCTGGAATTGCATCATGCCACTTATAGAAACCTAAAGAAATCAGGGAATGGAAGTATTTCTGAATGAAAGGATATATAAAAGATTGCATGTTTGCTTGGCAAAAATTAAAGAGACAAAAAAGCGCTGAATTATTTCATTCAAGTTTTATAAGCTTTAAATATTTAATGTTTTGTAATTGCTTTAATTTAGAATTATAAAATTTAATAATTAATAAATATAATAAAAAATTAATAATTATTGCAAAAATATGCACATCACAAAGAGTTTGGACACCATTACAACAAATACAGAATTTACTTTTGGCTTACTACAGTGAGTGAATTTTTCTTTCACTGGAAAAAAGATAACTACTCATGTGCTTTTTTGGGAGGACATTACTGATGAAAGACAAAAAGAATGAAATATGAGCAGTCATGGTTTTAATTATGACAACCATTTACAAAGTTCCCCACTAATCAGAGAACAAAATTTCAAGTCATTTAAAGGTTATTGCAATATTCTTTAATGCAGTACATTACTATTCAGTTTTGTGACATTACTATTCAGAAGTATGCCTTAAAATAATTGGCGAACTATCGAAACAATTGTAACTTCTAGTTAATAATAATAATAAATTTAAATTAAGTAATTTTTTTTTTTTGTATTTCTCAGCTGAATAACAAAAGCTATTAGATAAAAAAAAATATATTTTGTCACTTGCCGATGACTCAGCTCTGTGATGATGAAACTACTCTATGAGAGAGGTACTTTTCTAAGAGTCATTAAAAGAGAAATTAGTTGTTTTAGAGTTTACTACATACTTGAAAGTCTTTTAAAGGGACCTTAACCTGATTGTTAAAATTAAAGGCATTTTTGATTTTCAAAAACCATGCAATTGTTTAAATTTCAGTTTTGAAATAAAACAACAATCCAAAGCGTAAAAACACATTTATGGTAATCAAAACAGCAAATAAAATTTCAATACATAAACTCCAAACATGTAAAAATGTACAAAATACAGTAGCTCATACAGAACACAATACTCCATAGAACTATTTTATTTATCAAAATCATAAATAAATATATTGAACAAATATTTACAATGCCAAACAACTTAGCAGAGAATAAGGCACAACAAACAGAAACAAAATTGTTTTACAGTAAAACCCTGTAAAAATTTAAATGATTTTCAAGCAAAGTGATTAAACATATTAACGGAGAAAAAGCAAAAAATTAAAGCCATGACTTGATAACCATTTCCTTCTACTCCTTAAAATTATCTAATTACACATTTAAAAAATAAAATTAATAGAAATAGAAGCATGATGTAAATGAAATACCTTTTAACAATGTACATTTCATACAAACATTGAAATGAGTTAAATTTTGACTCTATTTATGTAAAAACTAATAAAGACTTTCTCACAAGGACAATATATAATATAAAGTTACACATAGTTAAAAAATGAATAATACGAGGTTTGAGAAATGTTAATAAAATTTTTCCTATAGTATTATGTCTGCTAAACTTAAGCATTTTTATATGCATCTAACTTTCTTAAATTTTCATTGATACATATGAATTTATATTTAAAAGTTTCAGACAAAGTGACAAAGCAAATGTTTGCTTTGTCAGAAACAATTTTCAAGAGTAAATATTTGCTTTGCTTAAAAATGAAATTCTATTTGAATAATGATAATAAAAACGTGTAAAATATTTCAACAGGAAAACTAGTGTATTTATTTTTATTTATTTATTTACATAATTGTTTTACTAATTCCATCAACTGCTTGAATCCAATGAAGAATCACACAATTTTAGAAAAAATACTGGAAAGAGATAACTTACAAGTGAAGGCAAAAACATTATAAACACACAAGAAAAGCATTTTAAATGCACAGAATTATCTCCAATAAAACAAGAAAGAAACTCACACAGATTATTTAAATTATATTAAAAATGAAACCTGCAACATCAAAATCTGCAACTTGACAAATAATTTAAGATTGAACATAAATTTGAATGCCTTAGATCCATGCAGAAATATTTAAGAAAGTTAAGCATAAAAACTTTATGTACAAAGCAATAAAAATTTTTGATTACAAAAGAGCAAACTATTTTAACAGAAAAAACAAGGTACCACAGCAATATAAAATTATCATTTCATTGTTCGTATGGCATTCATTATTATTAAAATAAACTATGTAATTATATGCTAAACACTAAAAATCAATCATTTCTCTTTTACATAAAGTGATATACAATAAATATGGCATTTACTCAATTTAGTTAGCATACTTATGTAAAAATAAAAAAAAAAATCCACTAAAATTTTAGTTATTATCATTAAACTTCTTTTTAGAGGTTTAACATCCAATGATTGTCAGACATATACTAACACAAATCAATATTTTAGATCTCAACATTGTTGAAATTAATGCTTTTAAACAAATTGGCACATTCATGCTGTAAAAAATTTCACAGTTAAATCATACTAAAATAAACATACATTTACAAAACAAATAACTCATTGTCTAAAAGATTGTCAGGTGATCAGTAAAACAATTTTGTTTCTTTATAAATTTTCTTTAAGATAAATTTTATTCAACAACAGTTTTATGTTTTCCCCATCCATGAAAGCATTTGGTGAATCTTTTAGATTCTTTTCCTTTTAACGTTAACATGAGTTTACGAGGTTGTCCTGGATTTTTGGCTCTTAAGCTTTGCACATATACCTAGAAACATATTTAGAAACAAATTTATAATCAATAAAAAAATCAAAATATTGATATATAATAAATAAAGATAGATACACATCAAAATGTAATAAGTGTGGCACAGTTTTGCAACAGCATACCGGTCAACCAGAGAAAATCAACATCAGCAAAATTTCGCATCACATTATTAAAACTGTACTTTTTAACTCAATGGGTAAGATAAAACAAGTGTTGTCAAATTAGATTCCCCCCCCCCCCCCTCTCACTAAACCACAATTTCAGAGCATTGAAAATCAGAAAACTTACAGAAAGTTTCTTTTGAAAAAGCCTGAAAGCATTGCACTGTAGTGATTTTATATTTCCATCTATATATAATGAATACAAATTATCTTTGTTTAAGAATTAATAAAATTTTTGGATAGCACTACACAAAAATTCATATTTAAATATTATGGAACAGAATTTAAAGATATTGAGGTGGCTATTTTTTTGCTTTAAAAAAATTCCCAGGTAAGTTATTATTGATGACTTGACAACCAGCAAGTTCTGCACACAGTTTGTAATCCTTAAATGAACTATCTTGCAAAATATGGCCACCAAAGAAGTTATCTCTCTAGATATTACCTTAATTACAGCAGTTTAATTTTGTTGAACACAACTATACTTCTCAGCTATTTCAGACTGAGAAAAAAATTCTGGAAAAGGGAGACCAGCATGTACTGACAAACTTATTGGAGCATTACATTCTATTAAAAATGAAGTAAAAAGCATTGTAGTCCACATTAGACAGGGCCGACTGCCAGTCACTTGGAAAAAGAGTCTAGTTTAGTGCTTTCATTGGTACATACGGCATTGCTGATACGCTTGGGCCCATTTACAAGCCCGGAAATATATTTTTAGCATGTGAGATACTGAAATCTGAGCTTCACATCTCACAAAATACAAACTTTTTACCTTTATTTGAGAACTTCATCATTAGAAAGGTGCTTCGTCTTTTCAGCTTTGGAGCCGCGATGAACTTTTTCTTTTTTAAAACATATATAAGATCTAAACAAGATCAGCTATTAGCAATGTCACTAGTTACTTAAGCTTTAATAGTATGGTATACTGTATAACCCATTCTGAATAGAATTTCAATACTGAAACATTTATTTTCTGTAAAGGTAAGTATTCATTGAATACAGGTTGTTTTCAGCAGACCAAAGCCTCTCATAACCAAAAAATAATCCTGTTTAAGGCAATTTTCTTTATAATAGATGTTGTATTTTAAGCAGGTTTTATTCTATGTTGTCTCTTGTTCCAAATTATCTACCTGTTTCTCTGAAGAAATGTTTAATCAATTAAATCAATTTTTGTTTAATGTCCTTTGTGTGTGCTAATTTAGTATTTTCTAATAATAACAAATTGTTATGATTTGATAGATGTAAAAATTAACCGAGTTTTGAAAACAACCAAACAAATTATGCAATCGATCTATGTTTAAGTAAAGTAAAGTTTTATATATTAATATTTTGTGTTAGTAATTTTGTTGATTATCTGAGTAATTTTTTGGGGGATTATTTCTCTGCACGGCACACACATTTTTGCTTGTTTACATGTGAGTGGTGATACGCGCGATTGCCAAAGCATGTTGTCAAATGAGAAAAACAAATTATGGTAATTAAAATGATTTAGTAATATCATATTATGTTTGTGAATTAATTAATAATTTTTTCATATGTTTTTATGGTGATAGAGCCGACTTTTCTTTTTCTCAATGACGACAATTTAAAAATTTTTTTTTTTTTAATGAGTGGACATCGTATTGTGATTTGGAATTACGTGTAAAACTTTGAGTTGTGATTTAAAAGTTTTTTTATCGTAACATTAATTTTTCTACAATCCTTTTTATTTTCCCTCTCTTCCATTAAAAAAAATATTCTCTCACTCATCTAAGTTGCTGATATCGATTACACCTGATTCGATATGGAATAACATCAAAATCGGCAGATGAACACAAGTACAGCATGCACCCAGGTGCAATATTTTTATATTTTTCCTGGATTTATTTCTACTGAGCTAAATAAGTACCATCCATCTAAATTAATCACGTTTCAATAACCTACAACCCAACATTTATTCCAATCAGTCTGCACATGCAGATAAAATTACGACAACATAGAACTACTTTAAGCGCAAGGTTCTGGGAGTTCTGCAATGGATCAGCTATAAATAGAAGTGCTGAGAAAGCTGGGACAGCCTCGTATGCTGCTCCCTTTCCTGATGTTTTGACAAAGAATGCTGTAGTGTAAAAGACTGATGATCAACAGAGGAATGGATGGAGAGATGAGATTGCCGAGATAAAGATACTTCAACAGTCCCCCCCCCCCCCTATATCTTCAAAATCATAAGTTTTTTCCCCCTTCTTTTTGCTTTCCTATCCCCCCCTTTTTAAAATAATTTTTGGTCGGCATGTTTTTTTTTTTTTTTTTTTTTTTTGGATACACTAGTGTCATTAGAATTTAATATGGTATTCAGGAAATTTTAAGTGTATGGGATTGCAAACTTAAGTGAAGTTATCATGAGTGTTAAGGAAGGATTACAAAATTTTGTAAAAAATGATGAAGTTTAGAATAATTCAATAAACTCTGTTATTTAAATTTCATCTTAGTAGTATATCATTCATTATTCCTTTTTTTTCAGCATGAGATTGTGGCATTTTGTTTTTCGTTTGAGATTAAATCCGATAGAACCTGGGGAAATGTTAATAATTTCGAAAATAATTTCACTCTATACGATCAGAGGTTTTTTTGCCACTTAAGATTTGTTAGGGAAATTTTATGTTTTACCTAATGGATTTTTTTTTAAACTTAGAGAATTTGATACTATTGGATGAGATCATGGCAAAATAATTAAAATTTAAATGCTGATCTTTATAAATTATACATTTATAAAAAATATTTTTGTTAGTTCACTTGGAATTGAATAATTTCTTTTTGTGCTTATCTTGTATGGGAGTTATAGATATTATTTATAATATCAGAAATAAAAAAACTAATCATTATTGTCCTCCAACTGAAATAATCATTAAACTAGTAAAATGCACAGCTAATTTTAGTATTTTTTGATTAGCTAGTAACATTTAATTCGTCATTATTATTTATTAATTTCAATGATTACACTTCATTATCATAAATGAAAGAAAATGTGTCATTGGTCATGGTACCTATCTGTTGCATACCTGACAACTTATATGAATTACTAGTAAAATTTACAAATTTTATATTACTTTAATGAAATGAATGAATGGAGTATTTTTATGAATTTATATTTACAATTTTGTATGTTTTGAATTTTTTTACTTAAAATTCTGTTTTTACTATTTTACCTACTGCCTTACTGTACCCAGTTTGAAGGTCATTGCTGAGGTGCAGCTGAAGTCAGTTGTTTCCTCTTTTCTCCCCCCCCCCCCTCCTAATACAGAATAATCATCGCTTTCTGTCACGTGATATTTAATGTGTAAGGTGGGCATGCATGTTCACAGGCCCATGAGCTTAGCTCTCTTTTAGCACTAAGAGTGGAAATAAAGTGGTTTTTACTGAGCATTCATGAAAAGGCTCAGTAATTGTAATAAATACTTTCTAACCAAACACTTAAGGGCAGTTACAGCAAAGAGTTTCTAATGCCATGGTGGGGTAGTGGTCTCCTTTTTTCCTTAAAATTGACCTCTCTGCAGTAAAAAAGGTGAATTTAGATGCATTTAGTAATGGATTTCTCTGTCCTTATCATATTAAATAATATTTCTTGGCAGTGGGTTGGAGGCTTTTTTCTTTCATTTGTGTATCAGGACATTCACAATAACTTTAGTTTCAGCAATTTAATAACTTTTGTGAATAAAAGAAAAGTCCAAATACCAGGCTGCTACTTGATTTCTGAAATAAAATTATTTCTTCTTTGATAAAATTCCAAACTACAATGTTATGCTCCCTATATAATTTACAGTTGCCATATTAATACCTAAATGATTAACCCTTAGTACACCTAGTTCAAATCATATTTGGATCATTCCAAACTTTGACAAGCAGAAAATTATTTCTAATGCAAATTTTTGATAATTTTTCAGGTCTTACATTGAGATTTTCCAGGTTTTGATATAAAATTTGCATTATCCTCTGATTTTACCATTTTTTTTTTTTTTCTGTCAAAATTCCCAGATTATTCACAGTGTTCTATAGTTTCCTTGACAGGTGGCAGTAATAAACAACATTCCCCATTTTCTTCCTACTTGAACTCTTTTGGTTTATTGCTTAAGATAGCAATAAACCAAAAACAGTGTTTCCCAAACTTCTGTCAAAGGCAAAGCTTGCATTTAAAGTTTTGATGTAAACCTCTAGATTACAAAAATTATGTCTTTGCTATTAAACATTTATTTCATATTAAGGACGTGCACACATATAATAATGATTTTTTTTTTCCCTTACTGTGCTTAGTGGTTTTTTGCACTAAGTGCATAAAGTGGAAAAAAAAAAAAAAACCTATTCATGGAACATTTTTAGGAGAAAAAGAATGAGAACATTTGACCAAAAGTGAAACATTTAAGAGAAAACAAGGACAAATGCAACATGTAAAAATAGTTAAGGAATTTCCTTATGAGGACACATGGTGACACTGATTTATTGAGCAGGCTGAGCTCAATTTGTTAATAAAAATCACCATCTTTTAACAGTCTAGCAAATTGAAATAGTTTTTCTAAAAATTAATATAAATTTTAAATAAGTAAATAAACTTTTTACAGCTGTAAACATATTTTTTTAAAAATATGAAATAAAACTATTTACAGGATTAAAATGAATTTCTGCATCATTGAAAATTTCGAAAAATTAGCATGTTATTTACCTGAGCACTTTTGTAAGCTAATTTGATTTCAACTTCACTGCACTTTGCTCCTACCCAAATGAACACTTGTGTTCCATTGTCCAGAATCATAATGTCATCATCAGCAAGATCATCTTGACAAAAGTCAGAGCATTTCTCAGATATTGAGAAATAACCCTTTTCATTAGAACATCGAAACAATCTTGTATGATTCATGAAATCAGCATCCTATACAAGAAAGAAAAGAAAGCATGAGTGCTTATGGAAAGAACAGCAGATCTAAAAGAAGTAACTTTTCTTTAAAATATCAAAATTGGAGTACTACCAACATTAAGAGGTAAAATTTAAATAGATGGATTAAAAATAAATAGTAGAACTACACTACATGGTACCTCGAAACATTACAGAATCTGGTATACAAGTATAACTATGTCTCCTGTAACTGGAATTAATCTGATTTATTTCGATTTATTTATTTGGTTAAAATTCAAGATGTGTTTTACTTAATTGAAATTTACAGTCAATAAATATAAAGTTAGCAAGATTAAAAATAATACAAAAGTAATCAATAAGTATGTTAATAAAATTGTGAAAAGGTTTAAGTTTTAATACACTGAAATTAGGTTATAATCCGAGTGTAAAGCATGTCCCTCCAGATTCGTGTTATAATGTAGGGATAGACTGGGGGTATTAGCACAGATACCCTTTTTTTTTTTTTTTTTTTTTTTTTTTTTTTTTTTACCATGGTATTAGCACCAGTACTTTCTCATTTTAAAAGTATCTTTTCAAGACACATCAGTCTATTTTTATCTATATCGGCTATAGGTAAAACAGTGTTTATTTGCTACCTGTTTTTGTAATTGTTTCATTTCTTATAAAAATTAATTAACCAGACTAGGATATCATCATAAGCATGGTAATATAATCATTATATGATATAATTAGTGCATTTTATGATTTCAGCATGAGCAAAAAATTTCTCTTACAATAACAGTTTCTTATGGCAAAATTTGTTGATTCATCTTGATATCTCAGTCAATCATATTCATAAAAACAATTTATCGCTTTTAGCCAGCTATAAGTTACTTTTACAAGTTTTGAGTTTATCCTTTTTAATGAATGTTTCTATTAGGAAATAGGTTTATACTCATGTAAAAACTTTGTACCGTATTTACCCGCGTATTAGTCGAGAAATTTTGGACAAAAAAGAGGCTTTAAAGTTGGGGGGTCGACTTATATGAGGGTCCCTAATTCTTAATTAATTATTATTTTTTAAAATATGAAGCCAAAAATGCCCTTTTACAGGGTGTCTACCACAAAAAGTAAGCTTGATTTCTTGACCTTTTCTTGACTTTTTCTTGACCTTTTCTTGACCATAACAAATACGAAACTAATATCAAAAATACATCGTGCCAGGGATGCAGAATATGTTCTATACGGCGATCTACGATTGGAAGAAATTTTAGCCACCTGGAGAAATTTTGCAGAAAAATATACAACTGATTTTGATTTTAACAATGAATTAAAAAATTCTTTGAGTTTTTCTTTTCCCTGCCCATTTTTAAAGCGATTTTTTTTTCAACTTTTTCACTGATCAGCCGTTTGCTTTCAGTTATCTTGGACCAATTGCTATTTTAAAAAAAGAAGGTTTACCATTGACCGCCGTAAAAAGAGTTGCAATGTAGCTTGTACATTGCAAATCTTTTTACATCTATGGTTACACAGAACTTATGGAAGTCTATAATATATCATAAAACTTTGGGGAAATTGAAGTTATTAGCTATGAAACATGGGGATCAGTGATAATTGGAATTGGAATCATAGTTATTGTTTTTAAAAAAGAAAATGTGGAAAATAATCAGAACACTGAATTTAACAGGGAATGAAGGGAGAAAAAAAATTACTCTTAAATCCAACAATTTTAAATTTTTTTGAGGAGGGAAGGTGGATAACTGATATACTTTTCTCAAGGTTTGAAGATCCATACTTGCCAACTTTTGAAATTCCCAAGGTGTAAAACAACACGCAGTTGACATATTGAACTATTGTCAGTTCACTATACAACTATTTGGCAGACATCATTTTTGATGATTTTTGCTAAATAACATGTAAATGACATTTTAAATGAATTTTATAAATAGCAAACGAACAGTATTTTAAAGTTTTCTTATGAAATAAACACGTGAAAAACTTAAGTTTGTCTGTTTGCATAGTTTAAATAGTATAAAATAATAAAATTTACATAACACACTTAATATATATTTCTTAAAAAAAAAAAAAGAAAAAGAAAAAAAAAGAAGCTACAGCGAACGGTTTTAATCCTAGCCTCAGGTCGGGAGGGAGAAGAGTGTTCACTCAGCAGATGCCCCCCTCCACACACACACCATTGATAAGAGGATAAACAAATCAACTTCCTTTCTCCCAGGAAATTACTCGTGAATCAAAATACAAATTAAGGAAGTTAAGAAAAGATACATAAAATAATTTCTCTGACTGAACTTAGCAGAAAAAATTAGAAACTAAGAATTTGAATGAAATGGAAAAAACGTAGTTGAGTCGCAAATCGTGACCTAGTGCTTCATTTCTTGACCTTTTCTTGACTTTCGTGACCTTTTTCCCATTTCTTGACTTTTCCGTGACTTTCGTGACCTTTGCATGATGGTAGACACCCTGTTTTAAAAGACAGTTGTTCTCTTCCCGCATTCCACAACACAATGGCGTTGTTTAAGGTTGATTTCCATACCAGGAAGAATGTAGTGATACAAAGATTGAAAACGTGTATCATGTTGTTGTTGTTGTCGGAATACGGCCAATTAGCAATGTGTGGGCTCTAGGCTGAAGGGTAGGGTGCCCCCCGTGGAGGTCTTTCTAAGGGATCCTAACCCAATATGTGTACACGATGAGCCGATGACGACGAAGGAATTTTGTAAATTGTTTGATGAGTCCGATACTCAAGCGGACCTTGAATCAGTTTAACTTTGTATATTAGTATTTTACCAAATCATATTATCAGTAGTGTCGTATTATTATTATTATTCATTATTATCAGTTTAATTTTGTATACTACTTTTATATGTTATTATCTTTATTATTGTATGTTTAGTACTTTCTCTTTTTTTACAGATGATTTTGAATAAATGTATTTTAAAAAAATTAAAAGTTTCTTGATCAGGAAAGTGGTGGGTCGACTTATACGCGGGGTTTAAAAAAATTCAAATTTCTTAATCAAGAAAGTGGGAGTCAACTTATATGCAGATAAATACGGTAATTCTTTGTAAAACTTTGGCATTCAATTATGGCTGGTAGATTCACAAACACGACTCACTTTAATTTCTAGTCTTACAAAACTTGAACAATTGAATTCTTGAAACGTACTATACTGAATTCTAAATGTTGATGGTTAAGAGCAGTTTTGATAGAAAAGAAAAGCAATAAATAATTTTATCAGCATCACAAATAGAGTTTACTTCACCTGGAGAATTGTGGAGAACATAACTGATTTTGATGCCTCCTTTGAAATAGGACCTGGGACACATGCTCTGTTTGTACCACCTTAGTTTTAGTCCTGCATTTTATTCTATTCATAGCTTTTTTTAAAAAATATTTTTTGCCGGACATACATCCATGGACTAGGAAAGACCACTTTCATTTTAAAAAAGAACAAGAAGGGGACTCTTATCATGAAAGATGTCCAGAACAAATAAAGCTGTAGCTAAAATGCCACAAAGATGTGTACAGTGTGGGTATCACTAGATTTGAAATCTTAATCTGTATTGGTTATTTTTAAAAATGCAATTGTAGCAAATATACCAGAATTGGGTATTGGTTAAAATTTAACATTAGTCAATACATGAATTTTTAATGTATAAATGTACTTTAAAAAAAAAAAAAAGAGAAATTTGAAAATGTTACACAACATACTCAGACAAATCTATAATAATAAAAATGTATGTCTGTATATCTATATATGAACAATCTCCAGAAAAATCTACAGCAGGCAGAACTCTGAAAATTCAAACAAATAAGCAAGATTTCAGTAATGTGCACCCCGGAGTCAGAATTTAAAAATTTTAATTACTTTTTAAATTATTAATTAAAAACTGTTATTATGTTTCCATGGCTGGTGACTTTCGCTTGTATGCTACTATAAAACAAAATCGCATGCATTTGAAAACCATGAAATGGAATGGAAATTTTATCAGGTTTGTGCCAAATATATAATAATAAAAGTGAATGTTTGTGTGATTGTCAGACAAATCTGCAGCACACAGAGATTTGAAAATTTTAACATTAAAGCCCATCAGTTGGGTAATGTGCACCTGAGACTTTACCCAACTGATGGGCTGGGATTTGAAATTTCAATTACTTTTTAAAATAATGCTTCAGCATGATCTCTTGAATTGCAGAAGAGTCAGGGATTTTAAGTGTGAGCCCAGAACTCGCTCACTGCCATGTGCAAGACTTTGAAAAATGTAAACAGAACAGCAATTGATTTAATGGGTTTTTGTTGTTATGTTTATATAGATTTAGATGCGTTAAGTTGATATAGAGTTAGAGAACCTGAATGTTAATATAGATGTGATAATTAATCCACATTTATTAAGACCTTAGCTTGATAGATTTTTGATTTTGATGTGGCGCTGATTTTGTGAACCACCGTGCACAGATATTCTAGAAACTTTTTCATAAGTTTATATTTGAATGGCAAAAGCAAGTTTCTATTTGAAGGGCAACAGTTCTGTAAACGTTTTTTTTTAGCCTAACTGAACATCTGATCCAGTTCAGGTCTAATTTGCTTATTTTTCATATTAAATTTTTTTGGCATTAGGAAATGCACCAACATGCTAGATTCTGATTAGATTTCCTTATTTTTATTATTAGTTTTCTTCTATTGTAAGGTCTCCTCTATTGCACAGGCAACACTGCTAGTTATATATAAAAATAAGCAAAACTTAGAAACATACTGTGTCATAAGGTTTTCTTCCTCCTAATGCAACCCAAAAGAAATTTTCAGGTTCTTCACCTTCATTTAGAACTTGAATACTATGAGTTTCCTAAATAATAAGATTAACATAAAAGTTCTTAATTAACGGAAATGGTGTTTTAAATTAGAAAAGATTTACAGCATTTGCATTAATGTAAAGAAATAAAATAAATATGTAGAAAAACAAACGAAATACAAAACTGAGTCAAATCAAAAATAAAGTAATATTTAAAAAAGCAGAATATATATATATATATATAAATGAGAATTACAATAGAATTAATATTTCATCTCAGAGTTTTCAATATGAAAATTTTTGTTTACATGGATTTACTAATATTAATATAACTACATTAGCGATAAGAAGATAAAAAATTGATTTTAATTTTAAGGCAAACAGTTTTACATACTTTTCCTTCTGTTTACACAAGTCTGTGTTTCGAAATATCATCAATGAATAATTTGTTGCATGCAATCGCAACTCATGATCCTGGGAGCTCGGAAGTCACATGAAAACATACACAATGTCACATGGATACAAATAACGGTGGTTACAACTTTTAATATACATAGTTAGCATAGCATGGTTTAATTTCTATAACCTTTCTGAATATTACAACATTATTCTAGGTAATTATTAATTTTTACAATAAAAATTTTTTTTTCTTTGTTTTGGAAACACTATAAGGTCAAATATCATTTCTTTGATATTGAAATCATTTGGAGAGGCACATTCGAAGTTGTTTCTCTTGCTCCATCATGTTTTCTGTTGTGGGACAGAATCCCAAGTGGATTTTCGAGCCTTTTGCTAAGTCACTTAACGAAATCCGGCTACTTTTGTTTCTATATTTACAATCTGCTGTGTGTGGCCTCTGATAAGAATTGCAGCAATTGTAAATGTTTCCATTTTCCATTTCAAAAAATCCTATTTATTATACTTCTGTTTTGAGATATCTGTATTGCTGTTAGTTGGTATGTTTTAGTTATTAGTTTATTTTACTTTAGTTGTATATATATTTACATATACTTATATTTTTTTAAAGATTGAACAACACTGCTTTCAAAACTGATACAAAAACTTGGTATATAACATACATAAATACAAAATAAAGCAGTACAGCTGTTTCAGGTGGTACAAAGAGTTGATATTTCTTCAGCTAAAAAAAGCTCCTCTATCCACAATTTCCACATTTGTGGAAGGCAGAACTTTTTACAGCTGAAGAATGGCAGACTTTTTATACCATCTAAAATGATATGCACTGTTCTATTTTATATTTATGTATGTTACATACAAAATTCGCTACTTATTTTAACCATTTAACACCAGTTATTTGAGTTTTCTTACCAACATTGCTCCAAGCTAAAGTTTTTGAATAGATAAAAATAACAAAGTTTCAACTTTTGCAACATGATTTTGTTGAATTGCAGAAGATATGCAAATTAGAACAAAGAATATTAGTATAACTGGAAAAATGGGTTCACCTTTGAAAATATAAAAAATGTAAAGTAACAATTAAATGTAGTTCTTTTTTTTTAATAAGAAAACTTAACATTACTTGTAATATCATTTATTCTATAATACATTAATAAAAAATAATCCTCTGAATGAGTCTAGAGCATAGGATATCTTTACATTTAAAACTTTTTATACTTACAGTATCATACAATTTATTGGCAATTTCTTCTGCAAGTTTACCTTCATCTTCATCACTCTTAGAGCCAATCCATACATACACAATACCAGAGTTGTTAACTTTATCAAAAGGTACTTTCAGGATATAACTGAAAACAAGTATCAATATATTAATGAATACAATTTAAATTAGCAAAAATATTTGGTAATGCCACATATAGCAGGATACATATTTTTGACAAGTAACTTGCATCAAACATTTTAGAACAAAACAATTAATCTATACTTACCAAAATGCCGAATTAAGTAAACTTGCATCAGGATTAACCTGCAAAATAAATAAAATAAAACAGATAAATATTAAATTTGTTACCAAGATCATTTAAAAATAAGATAAATTTTAAAGCAATACAAGCCAAAACAAGATTAAAAGTGATAAAAAATTACAATATTACCAGCCTGATGATCAGTGGCGCCGACTATGTGGGAGCTTCGGGGTTCAAGCACGCATAGAAAAAATCACATAGATGTGGAGCACACACAGAATTTTAAAGCACGGTTTTATTTACTTTTGTTGAAAAGAAATCTGCTAGAATTTCGGGGGAAATCCACCAGTTTTCTCCAGAAAACTTTTTTGCAATAAGATCCGAATTTTTCTGTAATGTATCACCAGGCGCGCACACAGGATTTTTGGCTGGGGGGGGGTCCAACTTTTAGGGATGTTCCAGATTGACAAAAATCAGTGATGAAAGAGCTCGTTTTCATTAGATGGAATTCATCAAAACTCGTCCCATCCAGTTCCCTAAGAATACACTACACAGTACAATAGGAAGCAAAGTAATAAAGTAATTAAAAAACTTTGTAAAAAACACACATAAGAAGTAAAAGGAAAGAGGATACGCACGTTTCGTTCAAAAATTGTTTTGAACTTCTTCAGTCTAAGCCCTTCATCGAAAAGAACACAGGGAACTCAGTTCCCTGTGTTCTTTTCGACGAAGGGCTTGGACTGTGAACGAAACGTGCGTATCCTCTTTCCTTTTACTTCTTATGTGTGTTTTTTACAAAGTTTTTTAATTACTTTATCGTTTAACACCAGTATTTTGAGTGTTTTTTCAGAAGCAAAGTAATAGTTGTACAGTTTTGAGAACGAGATGGTGCTTTATGTTCGCTTTTGAAAAGTTGAGGAAAACGAGAATTTTTTTTATTTATTTATTAGAACTGAAACTATTGCTACCTTTCTTTGGAATTATTTTATTTACTATAGATATAGGATAATCAATCAAAAAAAAATCAAAGCTGATGGAGGGGGGGGGGTCCGGACCCCCCCTTGTGTGCGCCACTGTGTATCACTAATCGTCATAAGATAATATCCCGGTAGATGCAATAATTCAGAATAATTCATTGAAATTACAAAAATATTAATTTATCTATTGTAAATGTTTTTGGTTCCATTTGTTTATTAAAAATGCAGGGTTATGGGAGGAAATACCATCTACAGAGATTTGCCTGAAACAACATGCCTAATCATTAGGCCCTCCTCAAAAGAAGTTCTTTCTAAAATACCCACAAGAGTTTTGTAAAGTCGGCACTTCTGATGTCGATCATGTTCTAGACATGTTTTTCGTCATTCCTACAGATCTAATTGTTACTGAATTGTAAATCAACTGTAAATAATTTATTGAAAGAATCTGAAATTTAGTATGACTGTTAAGTGCAATCGTAGTATTGAGAAATTGATCATTTAGGCGAAAGTGTCAGCGCATTCTAAAGGCAACACATTAATCAGGGGATCTAAAATTCCATGGAACACTGTGTGCATGCCTTTAATAATGTTATAAGCTTTTCTTTATTTGAAAATTAATCAAGGAATAGTGAAACAAAACAAAGACAAAACTACCAGAGGAAAAAGAGTTATGATAATCCATTGCCTATTACAAGTTATTACTACTTTCACCTGTTCTTTTAGCAGGGGCAAAATGTCTTATAATGCATTAAAAACAGCTGTCTTAGCAGTTTTTGCTTATTAATTTGTGTATTATGATGGTCTTTTTGCTTTTATTTCAGATTCATCAAACAAGTGCATACCACATTATTTTGGATAGCCAATGCTCCTTATTAAAGGTTATAAATTTTAAGACTTATGCCAACATAATTAATATAAAAAGAAGGCCAAAGAAAAAAGTTGAAAATGGAAATGACATTATTTTCAGGGTTGTAAAAAAAACCCGAGTTTTATTGGGCAAAATTAAAATTTTTGGTACTTGAACTTGAAAATTGCACATACAGAAATGCAAACTTCAAACCATAGACAAAAATAAAATTAGGGTTTAACTCACAAAGGGAACTTGGCACTGCCCTCTCCAAAAATAAAAAAATAAATAAAAATAAATGAATGAATAAATTTGATTCTAAGAGCTCTCACTGTGTATTCTTTTGAATAAATATTTATTAGCTTAGTAAATTATAAGTAATAGAAACTTCAGTGACATACCATTAAAATATATCCACAAATAACAATAACTTTAATTTTGAGCTGTGCATATTTCAGAAACTAATTAGTTATGTACTAAACTGAAGTGAGAAATTTGGCTTTTACATGAATACTTTTTTGAGTGGGCATAGTAAAACAAAGCGTGATAATTTTTATTGACTTAGACAAAGGTTTATCATCTTACTTTGTAATCTAAGAAATTATATTAATGTAATTTTTTATTTATAAATTTATTGTAAAAAAGTAATTCCAGTGATTTAAATATGATAGAAAATGTTAGCAATAACTCAATAACTTTATATAGAATTTCTCAAATTATTTTATTTTCTTTATTTCTAAAACAATATAAAAAAATGAATGGCAAAAACCTACCTGCACACTTCTTTTTAATATTTAAATAGTTAATGAATAACAAAGAGTTGTTATAATTTCTTTCATTCCATAATGTGTGTACTTCTTTATTTTGTGGTATTGATTTATTAATCTGGTGATATAATCTAATTTCAATAGTTAGTGCAACCAGACCTGCTTTTATTATACAGCCAAGGAATTATTATCACATATTTGAATGGTTGTTTTATTTCTAAATATTCCAAAGAAGAAATATTGGATATTATGTTTGTATGAACATCTTTTCCTTTCAATAAAAATTAACTGATTCATTTGTATAGCTTTATATCTTTACGGTTACATATTAACTTTAAACAACTATACTATTATATAGAATACTGTTTGTTTGGTCATAGAAAATTCTATGACAAAAATTTCAAGTAAAAATTACTAAAAGCAACTTTTAAACAGTATAACGACTGGTAGAAAACAAAGATTTTTATTTTTCATAAAAGCAACAAAATGGAATTATGATTTATAGTTTTATTTGTGATAAAAATAATCTTGAATTGAAACAGAACTTTAAAAATTTTGTAAGAAATTAAATGCTTCTACAATAAATAAAATTATTATTCAAATACCTCCATGGGTTTTTTAAGGCAAAAAACCCAGCGCGGTGGAGAAAATGGGGAGCTACCCGGGCAGCAAATCTGACAACTCTGATTACTTTTACTACATATGCAAAAAGAACAAAAAAAAAAACCTGCTTGTTGAAATTATTACCTGAATACATCTAGTGCATATTGGACTTCCATTTGATCGAATGTGATACATTTCAACCGCTGTACTATTTTTTGGATCTTTCCTTTTACCCCGGTGAATGACAAAATTTCTTTTAAAATGAGACAAAAACTTCAAATTTTCTTGTTGCTACAAAAATAAAATAAACAAATAAATCAAATAAAACAATTATGAGTCAGCCAATACATACAACAAAAGATGATTTAGAGTTAGTTAACTATACCTGGTATGTTCTAACAACTTCTAACTTGTCCCCGAATAAAGACTCAAATTTTTTTTGCAAACTGGAATAGAAATAACGCACAGTATTACTTAAAGACTAAATATAAAATTGTAAAACTATTGACAGCAACTCATAATTTACAGTATTAATATTATTAAGGTTTGCTTAAGAAAATATTTTAGAATTACACCAAATCTATTGTGAAAAATCTGAGCCCACCCACAGATAGGCAGTACAGACAAACTACTTTTTTACTACCACATTTAAACTGAGATCAAACTTTAAAATTAAACATAGTACAATTCTTAGAGGTAGATTTGTAAAAATTAAAAATATTTTAGTAACCAACACAACACTCCTCTCGAGATTTTCATTAAGTGAGCAAGTGTTAGAGAAAATTAAGTAAGCAGAAACTTTTCTTAAAAATATTCACAACTAGATAAAATGCAATCAAATAATGTAAGACAATAAAACAAAAGTACAGAGGCCCAGGCCAAAACACATTTAACCAAAGGCCTTGCCTTACATCATTTCCTTCCTTTTTTTACATTTTTCCTCAAATCAATAGCTTTTGCTCTCTTTTCAAGGGAACCTCGAAAGACACATCTAACAGAAGCTTTTAAAAAGTGTTAGTTGAGTCACTCAAACTTCAAAATTCTTTTCCTCGAAGATATATTGCCATATGGTGTATGTTTTTATTTTTATTTTTTGCTGCTGAAACACTAATTTATGCCATAAAATAACAGCAAAAATGTATTCATGGGATCTTTTGCAGAGAGAAATGATGCTTACAAAAACATTTTAAAAATGGACTATTTAAGATTAAACTAAGGCTTTTGAAACCAAAACACTGAATTAGAATAAAAGTATTTTAACCCAGTAAAGAAAAACAGCACCTTTAGGTGTAGTGCATTTGTTACTAGTAAATTTTCAACAGCCGGCTATACAGAGCATAATTAATTTCTGAGCATTCTGCCGCAAAAGGGTTAACATGAAATATAACACTCACCGACTGAAAATGGACAGTGAAAAATATACAAAGTTAATTTATTAAAATCAAAGGTATGCTTAGAATAAATTCATGCTATAGAGGCTTATCATTAGGGGCCAGAGAGAAACAGCATGAACCTAAATATTTAAATCTATTATATAACATAGTTCTTTCTATAATTTTCCTTTATTGAAAAAAATGAGCACATTTTATGCTATTTTAATACTATGTACTAAACATCACAAAAGCTATGTACTCTAATACATAAATGGGCCGCTTTATCCATGTCCCCCCATACTACCATAAAGTACCACAAAAGCAATCCTCTTCCTACAGCTTTTCACAAGAATTTCAGTTGTTTTTGAAATACCATGCGTGAAAACCCTTTCCTTCTGTATGTCTTGGTGACACTTCTGCTTTTATTGTGTTATTTGGACAATGTGATTACTTGAAAATGAAAGCTATAAACCTCCGAAATAGTGGTAAATCATTTAGTTAAAATCATATACGGAGGCACCTTAGTTTAGATTTATAAACATAATTAAATGCTTTCTTTTAAAGAAAATATTGATACTGATTTCACCAATGTAAAAAAAAAAAAAAAAAAGCCAACTACAACAACCATAGTTACAGTTTAAAACGAGAAGCGTTAGAAAAACTAACTCAAGGGGTGCCGTCAACGATACGACGCATGCACTGATTGATGATGCATGGTCTGAAGTGCTGAAGCTGGGAGCGAGCTCACCAGTTCTGAAGATGGCAGCGGCCTAGTGCTTCCGAAAGCAATAATGATTTGTTTTTAACCTTTTAACAGAGTTTTAAGGCTTTTAATTATGTTTTTAAATCTAAACTAGTGGTAAATCTTAAAAAAAAAAAAATTAATATGAGAAAGGGGTTGGGAGTAAATTTTATAATGTTCACATTACAATAAAAAGTCAGTCCACTTAAATTAACAGCATTCAAAAAAGAGCAGAAACCCCAGTAAATTATTCAAAGCAAATTGATTTTACATAATTTCTTACCTGAATGTAAAAGTAAGCCATCCCATATTACCAGCTTCACGACCTTGCCAAAAATAGACAACACACTGATATCCATCTTCCTGAACTTCTTCCTCTTCGGTGTTTTCTTCAGTTTCTGGTACTTCTAGGGGTACCCAATATCGACACAAAAACACATAACAGTCTTCACTGTAAAAGTGACCTAAAAGAAAAAGGATCATACAGACATATACTGCATATCTTTGCAGATAAGGCAATAGCTGAATCATAAAAAGGCCCTTTAAAATCAAGGATCATCTTATAGGACAGATACAATTAGGTTGAAATTTATATAAATTAAAGCCATTATTAAGTAAAAAAAATCACGCCGTTAGAGGTACATGTGAGTTTGTGATTTGGCACATACAGTGATCTCCCACTTATATGCATTTTAAGGGATCAATTTAAAATCGCGTATATCTGAGAGCTGAAAATAACTGAAAGAGTCTTAATTTTTAACCGTTCATCTATAAAGATAAAATATTTGAAAAAAAAAAAATATGCTTAGTAATATTTTTTCAGATAAAAGGGGAAACATTATATACAAATGACTTACCTGTACAATTTAGTTCAACTTAGAATTCAAAAATAGAATGACCGTGAACTTTCAATTCACATAGGAGAAACTTAAATTGTACTAACCTTCTTTTAACAAAATGTCATCAATACTGTAGTTTATTTTTGTTTAGGCCCTATTTGTAATAAAATCTTTACAAACTCATTAAAATTTGTGACTGTATTTGAATTTAAGTCATAATTTTACAGATAATGTCTCAATTTTTCTAGGGCTCCTAAAAGAGTAGCATAAGATGGGACAGAAAGATCAGTTGCACCATTAGCATCTTATTCATCATCATATTTACCCACAACTTGTCAAAAACAGTTTTAATGTCTTAGTTTACTTGATATATTTCAATCCACATTTGAAACATTTGCGTTTTATAAACACCATGTCTTCGAGGATGCCGGAGAAAAGTATATCTGTGTGACAGGATTTGTGAATTGAGCTGTTTATTTTCATGTATAACAGAGAGGAAATTCAAAGTGGCCTTTATAAGTGAGAGACACATATCATTATTTTCCTATTCCTCATGACGGGGCCTTCCAAAGTTTGTGCATAAAAGAGAGATGAATATAACTGAAAGGTCCCTGTACTTCTATAGGCAGTGCTGCCAAATTAAAAAAAAAAAGTTAAGAAATAAAAATCTGTGAGATAAACAGCTGATTTACACTAAATTCATATAATGCTACAGTTTAGGGGACATCTTATAGAATAGATATTGCTAAAATGATGAAATTTTGATAAAAATTTATAGCTTGTCTTATCTGCAGAAATACACAATAGTTATATATAATTTAAAGCTATGCAACAAATAGTCACATATTCAGGACTTATGCATGAAGACAATCTATGGTAAGTTTTTCATAAATGCATGAGTACATAGAAATGCCATACTTGTCGCTTAATGAAATCAATATCACTGTCTAATAAACTCAAAGACAGTGGCGGCTCGTGGGCTACTTAAAAGGAGCTTCACAAAACAAATTTTGAAAATTAAATAGGCAGATATGATGCACCTAACAAATTAAAATAGATTTGCATTTTCAACAGTTAAAGGAAAACAATGTGCGCAACTGAAAGAAAACAACTCGTATTTGGTCTTGCATTACGTCACAGATAAGTTTTAGCAAAGGTGCTGTGTTGATTCATTTTATTTCAATTTTTTTTCAAAGGATACTATTGAAAAATGCCACTGCTTCAGCTCCAAAACATGTCTTTTACTCCCATCTTAATTATTGACACTAGTTTGTAAAAAATAATATAGTGAAAAATGATAGAAATAAAGAAAATATTAAGAAAATGAAATAAAAATTAATTAACTAACTGAACGTAACAAACCATGATAAAATACGGAAGTGATACCTAAAAAAAAACAGCCCTGTGTGCACAATGAAATTGTGCGAACGGAATGATTTCATCCGTGCCGTAGTTCTTCCTAGCTGTCTCGGACTCTGATCCCAGAGAGCGGTTCTGAGGGAAATTTTTCCCGTTCGTACTTGCGATTGATTAAGACTGTGCTGCAGCAGCCTACACGACAGTGCGTTAGCTATAATATGCATATTTAATAATAGTGGAGGGAGGGGTAGAGAGTGAAACTCACGTTTTAAATTCACAAAAATCTAGAAGTGTGCTTAATATTTGTTTTAAATTTAATTTGTTAATGTGTTTATTCTTTAGTTTTTCCTTTGGGGGTTCACATGCTCAAATGGAGGAGCCGCCACTGCTCAAAGATTAATACTTAAGAAAATAAAAATATAAAAAAGAGGGGTTGGGGATGAAAGAAAGGAAACACACAAGCACTCATTTTATTTGTTTCTGCTGAGAATTTTTTATATGCTGTACTGCAATGATGGCTACAACAAATATGCCTTCGAATCATTTGTGTGGGCACTTTTCTTCAGATAAACCTAACTATCTAAAATATAAAAGAGGCTATTGTGCAGTACTGTTCATCTACTAGCTTTTCCCATCCATCCCTATAAGAAAGTTTTAAACAAAAACTTTTCTAAAGCTTGAGGGAAAAAAAAAATCTGTCTTTTCAGCTTTGGCCTTCAAAATCCCATTAAGATTGTTAAAAAACAATAAAGCTGTCTAGTCTTTGAAAGAGAATGCTATTCTTTCTGTTTGCAGTGAGTTAAGTTCTTTATATAGAGGATACGCATTATCCTTTAGATTAGTCAGTGATTACATATTTTTCTCTCCGAAATTTGTAAAAAAAATTTTTGGCCCTGTTTAAAATCACTGATGAACAACATATTTAAGTGGAAGAATTTAAGTTTGAAAGAACATGAAATTTTGTGGTAAAGTTTGATGATATACTCCATCCACTGCAGCTAAGCTCTTCAAACACTCATAACACAGGACAATTGAAAACATACTTCAAATATTACTTTCTTGTAAGAAACATTGAATGCTTAATTGCTTCAGCAAAACACTGCATAATTCATCATTATTTGGAAACCCCATTACATAATACATAAGTAAATTAATTTTAAGTGTAGTATGTTATATTGAGTTTATTATTAATTTCCAATGAATAATTAGCTTATTTTCAATAATAAATTAGTTTTATTTATTAATATTGATCATCTGCTTATAAATTCTTTACCAGTTTGGGGATGGCGACAAGTGACTATTCCCCACATTTCTTTCTTTTTGTTTGTTCTTTAATATAGAACAAATTTCTTTTGTAATCGAATTTTGTTTTCTTGATTATTAAAATATACAGAAATAGTTGAAAAACGTACATCATCAAGCAGGAACAGGCTTCTTGACTAATGTTGGTATATTCTTTATTTATTAGTTGCTAAAGCTCATTCTGGTAATGGCTTTAAATGTGAGTAAAGGCTTGAAGCTTTTTGTGAACATGTGTACCTTGCAAGTTTTTTTCACTATTTAATTTTTTTTTATACAGTATTCCTCAAATGTAATTATTTATTTGTTTTCTTGATCTTTGATCTATATATTTCAAAGCATCAGATCAAAGATATGAAATAAGTATTCACATTGATTCAGTGATATTTTCCATTGATTCACTATGAAAACTTTGTTCAATATTAATAGCATAAATCAACATTTGATATTGTAGAGAAAGCTACAGTAATAAATCATAACTAACTGCAGTTTGGTGATTTTATTTTTACATCTTTGTTGAGACTTACTGTTTTATTTAAAAATAACTTGTATGTAAAAATAAATAAATAAATACATTTAAAATTTTATAAAGAGTAGTAATCGAAATCACATATCATCAGTTATCAGCCTTACCCAAGGTGGCTAGATCGGAAAATTATTATACTGAACTATTACTTGTTATACCTGGCTAAAATACAGTATAAAACTGGTACAGAATCCAATTTTTTGTATACTATTGTGTTGTTAGCTAAAATATATTTGTATACAAAATTTCTCAGTTGGAGATTGAGAAGTAATGTAAATTGATTTACAGTGACGTACACTAAACACGAAAATGTTTACCATGAAATATCGGTTAACATGAAATTATACAGAGGTCCAGATAGTAACTATGCAATTAATTACAAATCTTTTAACATGAAAAAATATTTTGGTCCCTTCAGTTTCATGTTAAATGTTTTTTTACTGTATATTGTTCATTACAGCAACTTCTGAGCAGTATCAATATTCAGGAGATGCTTCTCTTCTGTTTAGGATTTAATTGAAATTAATTAATGAGAAACTCTCAAAAACATTTTTTTTTTTTTTTTTTTTTTACACTCCATAGACTACAGTGTAGTGCAGGGTTTCTTAACATTTTTAAAAATAGCAGAGCACTTTGAGGGTCTTAGCAAAGCATCCTGTATAAATTTCAGATTAGTGAATTGGAGGTTAAGCTAAAGCAAAGATATTTTTATGGAGAGCACTTGCTACCTTCATGAGAAGCACAGTTTAAGAAACTTCAGTATAGCGTATAGAAATTCTTTAACCTAGCCATTGCCAATTTTCCGTGTTTCCTTTAGAGAGCCCGATTTTGTGACTATGAAAGTATTTTATATCAGATTAAGATTATATGCATGAAGATTTAAAAACTAAGCTACTAATATAATACTGAAAAAATTTGTTTAAACACTTGTTTTGCTTGTCGAGTTTACTTATAAACTTTAATGTACTAATTATTTATGTACTGATTAAATCTGTCAAAATGAATTCCAAGTGATTGATAAATTTGACCAATAAAGACAAGTTTCTGTTTGAGACAGGTTAACCTACATTTGAACTAATATAGGTAAATTTTAATAAAAAAAAAATCACAAGAGATCTAAAGCAGGAAATATAAAAAATTCACAGGATTATAATTAAATCAACAAACTACTCTTATGAGTAACAATACAATATTTTCTTAGGGAAAAAAAAAGTATAATACCAATTTCTTCTTCAGGTAGTCTTACAAACTTTTTGCCTTCTAGCACAAATGATTCCATAGCTTCTAAATCTTCATTCCACTCCTCCATCAATGTTTTCTATTCAGGGATATAAAGGAGAGAATATTAACAGAATTAAACTAAATAGTATGCAACAAAATTTTATCTTCGCGAATAACACTATAAAAGTTGGAAAAAAAGTCTTACAGCTTCTTCTTTAGTCATAGCGGGCTGTCTATTCATAAACAGAGCAGATAAATCTGCTTTTGTTTCTTGCTTACTCATCCATTTCTGTAGAAGAAAAAAGTCACATTAAAGTAAGTATGATAAATATAAGTAATCACAATTATAATCAGTAACAGACCTACACACAAAAGAGCTTTTATAAATTATGATACATAAGCAGTAATTGATTAAAGTGTGTTTTGACGGCACTTTCCCATTTTAAGCAAAAGAAATAAAATATTTTGGTTTGCCAGCTATGTTTGTTTTATCTAATGTAAAAATGTATAACAGATGCAACCTTTAAATACATTATTTATATAGCAGTTACAGATATAATTTGTTGTCATTGTCTAATTTACTTTAATTACCCACTATACAGTAGTAAATTTAAGAGTAAGATTTTGGATTAGAAAGTGTTATGATTTGGCATATTTTATAAAAGGACACATAAAATAAATGTAGATACATATTAAAACTAAATTATTTTATAAAAGGCAACAATTAGTAATGATGTGGCACAAATTTAATGATACCTTCATGTGGACCAAAGCAAACATATTTTAAAACCCCCTCCTTTACGCTTAAAAATATTTTAAAAACATAAATTGTAAAAAGTTAATTACATAGTAAATACAAAAAGGACTGCAATAAAATTGAAAATATATAACATTAATAACAAATATTTTCATCAAGACTATCAATCAATTTCTGAAACAAAATTACCTTATTTTTTTCATGCCTTTCATGAAAAAAATTCCCAACTGTTTTGAATATGTATATATAATTTACAATTATCATATCCATACAGATTATCACCAACCCTTTGCACAGCTTTGTCAAATCATATTTAGAGTAACCTAAAATTATGGCAAAGAAATATTTGTAAATGCAGACTTCCAAAGTGTTTCAATTTCTTCTTTTTTTTTTTTTTTTTTTTTTTTTTTGTGTGTGTGTGTGTGTGTGTGTGCGCCAAATGTTGCAAATTTCATAACTATTCCATCCAGGATATCTTTCACTGGTGTTAAACCTGTCACAAAGTTTCAGTGGGATATTTCACAGAATACAGTGGACTCATCTTAGACTTGCACAAATTGTATTTTACACAAGTCTTATGAGTATGCATCTTAAAGCTAAAATGAACTCATCGCCCACAACACGAGATTTTTCCCCTAAAGTAAGAAGTGTCAAATTCATTTATTCATCACTGTATGTGGGAAATGGTAATATATAGTTAAGGAATGGTTTAAAACTGTTTGAGTTATGTTTATACGTGTATAAAATAACTGTGTATGTGTTTCAAAAAGTTGTATATATACCTTATCCCACAACGAGAAATTTTCATTTACACAAGGATTCTTGGAACACATCCCTTGAGTAAGTCAAAACTCAACTATACTGTCAAAATTAAAGTACAGTAAATGTAATAGTAATATATGTAACTTATCATAAGATAGAATTACTTTCAAATCTGCTCCAGTTCTTGCAACAGACTGAGCTGTTCGAGTAAAATCAACAGCTATTACATCATCCCATCCATAAAACTTTGATTTGAAAATTTGTGGTTCAGTACTGGAAATAAAAGATATTAATTATAATAGAATATAAGTACCAATGATTATGTTAAAATAAAGCAGAAAATCTACAAAAGATTACCCAGTATTGTTTTAGCACATGTAATGTTAAAAACATTTTCCAAAAAAATATATATCTATTTATATTATTTAGAATTAAGGTAAGATGTTTAGAATTAAAAGTAAATAAATTTTCTAAGGTTAATTCTAAGGTAAGGTTTTTTTCTAGAGCTTTTTTAAAAAGTAAGTAAAGAAAAATAACTTTCTTTAATAGTAAATTGGCAACAATTTAGAGAGGTTATTCAGGATATATTTAAAAGGTAATTTGAGGGATCCTTTGGAGTTATTTTTAAAGTTAATAGAAGATCTGTGTATTTTCCAATTTTTTTTTGACCAGAGATGATAATACATTTGTTTCAATTTGATTTTTAAAGGGTCACTAAATGATTAGATACAATGAGTTTTTATCAAAGGATAACTAACAGTGGATTTTTGAGATTGCTCACCTCAATGAATGAAAGATTTTTCCAGTTGTTTAAGTACTTTATTTTGAAAAAGACCACTGAGCACTTTTTTTTTTTTTTTTTTTGATAAAATAAGCACACAGCAAATTTATTTTTCTCATTTTATACATTTTAACTGATGCACCAATCTTTGAAAACTGTCTATAATAGATACTTCTATATGCATAGTTACACACACAAATTAAATAAATAAAACAAATTAATATATAATCTGAATTTGACAGCATTTTGCTGAATCTGTGAACCACATTTACATAACTGTAGAAATCCAAAAAGATGTATTTTTGTTTTCAGAAGAAAAACTTCCGAGAGCAACAATTATCTACTACAAATCAATGCAGATTATGCCCGATCCAGCGATTTAGGATAGGGGGAAATTTTGTAGAAAAATATATAACTGATTTTGATTTTAACAATGAATTACAAAATTCTTAGTTCTTCTTTCCCCTTCCCACTTTTAAAGCGATTTTTTTTTCAACTTTTTCACCGATCAGCTGTTTGCTTTCTGTTAACTTGGACCAATTGCTATTTATTAAACAAGTATGTAGCTTGTACATTGCAAATCTTTTTTCATCTATGGTAATACAGAACTTATACAAGTCTATAACATATCATAAAATTTTGGAGAAATTTTCTATGGATTGAGGGAAATGTTGAGAGTAAAAACATTTTCTGCACCATTGCTACAAATGCTACCAGCATAGTATGTAGGCTCTGAATTCTAATTTAACCAGGTGTAATAATACATGCCTTGTTACTTTAATTTCTGAAATATTAGTCTAACTCACTATAAGTACTAGATATCATTTAATTTGGCGAATACGTTTATATTTTTACAGCTACAAGACCAGCTCAGATAAAAGGAAACAGAAAATATTACACTTGCAAAATTCAAACAGGATTTTTACTTACCCTTCCAAAACTCTATTTACAATAGCATGTTTAGGTCTAACAAGCATACTACACAATTCTTGGGACAGTTTTAATGCAGCAGCTCTAACTAGGCGAGTTGATTTCTGTCCAAGCCTAAAAGTTTATAAAATTTCAATTACACAAATTAATAAGATCTGCACTACACTTAGCATGAAACAAGAATTTTCACAATACTGACTTTCTTGTATTTACAGTGATCAGTTATACATAATTACATTTTTAATTTAGGCATACTCTCTTAAAGTAAAAAAAAAAAAAAAAAAAAAAATCACTTGGGGGAAAAAAGAAAAAGTTGAATTTCTTAAAATACAGTAATAATGCAGTCAAATCATGTTTCAATGGAATCCAAGGAACAGCAAAATCTAGCTATAATGAAAATTTGTTGTACCAATATTGCGAATTTTTACAATAATTGAAACAAAATCCTTTATTGTGGAATTTTCAAAGATTAGTGAAATTATTCATCAGGGTGGCTACAGAAATTGAGAAAAAAAGTTCCCTGATTTCCCTGACTATCTTTATCAAATTTCCAGAAAATTATATACATAACCATAATCTTTCATGTAAACCACCATTGTGTATCATGCATCAACAGGTGAATGCTTCATATAGGGAAATAAATAATAAAAAACCACAAAAATGCTTAATATTAATAAAATTGTAGTTTAGTTTCATAAATCCAAACATAAAATTTCCTTGTTTTATAAAGGTAGTGTTCAATTTTAAGCGTAAGGATGACTGATCAAAAAATCGTCTTGCGGGGGCAGCTTAGCTGGCATCACTCAAATGTCCCATCACTTAAAAAACACAATGGCGCAGTAGAAGACTAAATCATCTTTTACCATTCATTTTACCTATGACTTTATTCAGGAAGCAATTCACATGCGAAATTGATTTACATGCCGATATGATTCACATATCCGGTTTCTTGTATGATCCACATCTTAGAACGAGCCCGAATACATGCGCTTTTTCGGATTCGTATAGTGATAGCGCCTACATCACTTGAGTCTCGGATTCATATTTCTGTGTTCTCGTATGATCTGTATTCTGGTTTCGGATTCATAAAATGTCTGTATCTGTGCGATCCAGAACGAAGCCGCGCATCAGATTGACAATTAAAAATGATCTAGTTCACTAGGCAAAAACAAAAGTTCCGATTTTTAAATATTTTTTGCAAAATTCCCTAATTTTTCCAGATTGATAAAGTACCCCTTTTCTTCCATGATTTCCCTGATCTGTTGACACCCTGTTCATATTTAAAAGTTACACTCAACAATTCAAATCAAATAAATATCGATTTTACTAAAATTTTTCACATACTTGGAAGTAAAGATGTAACCTGTTATTTTTCTTTGTACAAACATCTTGTACTCACAGAAGAGATTACTAATTTTTCTAAATGACATACATTTTCAAACAAGTTGCCATTAACATGACTTTGGGATGATAAATAACATTTTAGTCTCTTGCTAAAGTTTCGGAAGTTGCTGGTACAGTGAGGTGCTCATCCAAACATTCCTTTTTGACGCTGATGTCCTGAAGAGACTTCATTTTTTCCAGATTGATAAAGTACCCCTTTTCTTCCATGATTTCCCTGATCTGTTGACACCCTGTTCATATTTAAAAGTTACACTCAACAATTCAAATCAAATAAATATCGATTTTACTAAAATTTTTCACATACTTGGAAGTAAAGATGTAACCTGTTATTTTTCTTTGTACAAACATCTTGTACTCACAGAAGAGATTACTAATTTTTCTAAATGACATACATTTTCAAACAAGTTGCCATTAACATGACTTTGGGATGATAAATAACATTTTAGTCTCTTGCTAACGTTTCGGAAGTTGCTGGTACAGTGAGGTGCTCATCCAAACATTCCTTTTTGACGCTGATGTCCTGAAGAGACATCATTTTTTTCCTTGAATTCTACAAATAACACCATCATCCTTCAAAGGTTCGGATGTTATGATATGTATTACCAACAGCAGAAAATTATCCAGAATTACACATGTAAGCACGAATATTTCTTTCATAAAATATGCTCCCACAAAAAGTAAAGTTATTTTCATTTCCATCACCATCCAACTCTGTTTTCTCACTGGCATTTAGATCACCACACGAGCTATGAGATTCGAGAAAAATATAAAATAAATGTTAAATGTGGAAAATGTAACTTCATTAATGCGATTCTTTAACATAACAAGTATAAGAAAATATTTTGGGCTAACAGAAAGTGATGTCATTAGAGGGAAAATGTTAAATGTGAGGAACGTTAAATCGGAGTTTCACTGTAATAGAGCTATTGAGTTTTTACCATTCTTTTCAGAAAACAAAATTTGAAATTTTTTATAAATCTGCACATATACTCACCAAACAAAAACATCTGTTGAGCAATCTAAAATGTACACATTTTTTGTATCTAGTAATTTCTTTTCAAGTTTATTCTGCTTGATTTCCACTGTAAAATAAACAGAACCAGAGAATTTAATAAGATTGGCAAAATATAAGAAAAGGCAAAATTATGCATGAAACAAAATTTGGGACTACAGTAAATGATGCAAAACTATATTTAAAAAGTTAAAATTAAAATCACAGTTACTGTAAAATTACACTTATATATTTTGAAAAGAAATTTTTTTAAATCAAAGTTAGATTTAGTAATGTTCATTAAAAAACATTCATAAGACACATGATTTATATAATTTTGAATACACATTAGGAAAAGGAAAAAAGCAGTTCTGCAATAAGAGAGTATCACATTGTGGTTTAACATCTGAAATTTTAAGTCACAAAATAATATTTAAAATACCTCTTATACCCCCATTTGATTAAAAAAAATTAAAACAGAACAAAAATCTACAGTTAAAATTTAAAACCATTACATACTTTCACTATTCATCGCAAGATCTTTCGGTTGAAAATCATCATAGCCATCTTCAAGTGACAATGTACAGCCAAAAGAGGTTGTGGTGAATAGTGAAATTATGTAATGGTTTTAAATTTTAACTAAGGACTTGATCCATAACTACTTAAAACCTTAAAAAAAAAAGCAAGCTGAAAAACTCAACAAAGATGGCTTATAGTAAGTGCAACTGTAGCATACATAGGGAAAATGATATATATGACACAAATTTCTAGAGGAGTGATTTGAATAATTCAACATCATACAATAGTTTCTGATGAGATGAGCATTCTTTATTTAGTCACATTCATTTGAACAAGCTGTATACAAAACATACAGTTTTTCCTTAACTGCTGCAAAAATGTTAAATAAATATATATATTGAAGGAGGAAAAAAAAATCTTTATCCTTTTTAACCAGGAATACAGGAAAAGCTCACAAGAATATCCTCCCCTCCTCACCTATCAAGGACGTACCCAAGAGGGTGGTCCAGACTAGAGATGAGACGGGCTCAGCCCGAGCCCGAGCCCGACTCGGGCTCTGTAATTCACGATTGCGTTCGGGCTCGGGCTCGTGAAGAATTTCTTCTTTGTTGAACATACTTCTTGAAACAGATTTTAAAAAGTGATTCATGGGATAAATAGATGTACTTATTTCAAAACATAGCGGCACGGGGGACTAG
Organism: Cheiracanthium punctorium; assembly: GCA_038373885.1. NCBI lineage: Eukaryota > Metazoa > Arthropoda > Arachnida > Araneae > Cheiracanthiidae > Cheiracanthium > Cheiracanthium punctorium. The sequence continues at coordinate 1,704,562 of JAWZYV010017823.1, read as the reverse complement.
AAGGTGTGTGAAGCTCCAAAATTTATTGTATCCTCTCAATGAAGTAGTTAATTTTATTTGTCTTTAGCTGAAATTTCGGGCTCGGATTAAAAGTCTTCGGGCTCGGGCTTCAAAAAATGAGCCCGAACTCATCTCTAGTCCAGACTAGGGAATGCAATCCCACTCCCTTGGGAAGACTATATCATGACTATAACTTTTATATGTATGTAAGATATTGTATTAATTATCAAATAATATAAAGTAGTTAAACTTGATAGTGTTTACAATTTTACTTTTTCCTACTTACTGAAATTAATTTTTATTTGATTGAAATGTCAATCCCGTAGGATCAACAAATCTCAATCCCGAAATCCGGCGAAACGAAAAACAGTGCAGGACTGCATTCCCTAGGTATTGGAAAACATACATCAAATGCATTTTCTAATTCTATGCATGGAAAACATTTTATTTTGGGGGAAATAGTAGCAGATGCAACAATAGATGCAATCTGCAAAATGAAAAAAGTACAGGATTGCATTCCCTAGTCCTGCTAGAAAAATTCTGCCTTTTTCACCGTTTGGAGCCCCTCCAAAATTCTTGGACAGTCCCCGATTTTTTTTCTGGGTATGCCCCTGCCCCCCATCATACTTCCCAGCACAAATTATCATTTTAATTTTAAATTCTTTTTTCAGAATCAGTAACATAGTTGAATGAATCTGGAAATAGAATTGACTTGCTTTTGCTAAATTGGTAAAAATTAAAATATACTGTGTCTATTTTAAAAGCGCAATCATGCTTTTTTTTTTTTTAATAAACAAATAGAAAGAGAAAACACTAAGTACTACTTAAGAAACATTTGCATTTTACGTAGGACACAATTTCGTGAAACAAAAGTTATTGGTTCCTTAGAAGCATGTAACAAACCTTATAACAAATTCTTAAATTGTAAACTTTAATTATAAATAAAATATTCAATCTCTGAAAGAATCCCACACACTTTAATTAAGAAAGGAAATTATATACTGTGGCACATTTAAGCATACATAACACGTTTTACATAGTAACTATATTTTTTCTGTTACGATGTGAGCACACCAAGAAAGTAACTTTCAGAGATAAAATTTGTCAGCAATCTTTAATTTCAGACCGTGCACTTGTACTAATGATTAGTTAATTATAAAAAGATAATTCAATGAATATAAATTATTGACAAATTTTGTACTAAAGAGGAAATATAGAATGTGAACCTTTCTTCAGATACTGTTTGAGAACCTTCATACTCTTGCCCCATACACATACGCATGCGCACACAAATATCTAACAGTTAGATGGTAAATTACTTACCTTGAGGTAATTCTAAGTATCCCATACCAAGGCCAACTTGGTACAAGGTCGGATGAACTTGGACAAATGTATCGCATTCATTTTCAGTTGGTGGAGCAACAGTGGTAATGTCTTCAACACCCAAGAGTTTTATAAAGTCATCAGTTTCATCACCTTCACGTAAAGTTATGATTTCAGAAAGATTTTTCCTTTCATTTTTGTTCATCTTTTCAGCCAAGAGTCTAGATTGGTAAAAGAATAAATGAAAAAATACAAATATTATGACAGTCAATTGAAAAATAATTTCAAAATTTGAACAAATGAACAAAAGAAAAAGTAATATAAACATTGGTGATTTCTTAGAAAAATTATCCAGATGGCAAGCTCTTATTTTTTTGTTCAGAACTAAAAACAGGACTAAAATAGCAGTATTATTCTGTTTTCAGTGAAGAAAGGCAGCACTATAAAACAACTTAAAAGGTAAATTGAAAATTTGCAGAGAGTAGGCAAAACATTGAGGCACTGGAAAGTATCTTACTTATATAGTAAATGAATTTACCTCGCTTTAGACTGGACTGTGTTTTTTGATTTTTTTCCATACCAAATATAAATTTTTTTGCCTGCATCAAGAAGAAACACATAACGTGGATCCAATGTGTTATATTCAACAGGAAACTATAAAAACAAAAAAATCTTTAGTTATAAAGTTAAAAGTACCAAAGATCGGTTGATAACGTTTTAACCGCTTCAGCATGGTTGTCTTCACTCACTGTCTCTGCCCATGTCTGATCAGTGTTCTCCATACATCTTTGATGCATGCATGCATCATGCCATTAATGTCACTACCTGTCGTCTTTATCTACAACGCCTCACTCTGTAATGCATAACTTGAGTTCTTCTAATTGGCTATTTCTTCCATGTTTTTAAAATTTATCGCTAAGGTTGTGTAGTATTCAGGGCCAATCTGGCTAATGCAGTGCTAAGTTTTCTGTATTTCAAATCATAAAAATGTTTCTTACCAAATTCTCTAGGTCCCTTTTTTGTTACACCTATGTAGTTGTGCCATTTCAACTGAGTTAAAGCAGTTCAAAAAGGTTATCAACAGACCTTAAATTCAATGTTTATCTTTCTAATTAAGAATCTAAATCTGTATTATGTTATTTTAAAAGTACACAAAAATCTTTTTTCAATCTTATTACATAAACTTTTAATGAACTTAAGAAATGTAAAGTATTTTCTTACTGACTCAATGTGGAGAATTCGATTATTTGTTTCAAGTCTGTACAATCTGGATATATATTCCTGAAATGGAGAAAAAATTAATTGTTAGTGTCAATATAAATAAATCATTTTTTAAATTAAGAAAACTGAAAGACTAAAACTACACTAATGCTACAATTTAGATCGTACATGTACACTTTCTTGTGAAAGATACGCCTTTTTTTTTTAAATCTTAAAACTTCAATGTCTTAATAAAAGCTGCACATGAAGAAAACACTGAATCATGGGGAGCAATATTGTTTCTAAATCTAAATTGTTACAATATATGATACAAAATGCAAGATTTAATTTATAAAACTGTTATAACACATTGTTAAAAACTTAAAAGAGTCAAATAAATTCCATAAAAAAAGTACAGTAAAGGTGTAATGCATGACCTACCAATTGATAAACAAAACATGAACGACTTTCATGTCCGGGCTATTGCTGTTTCTACTATTGACAATCAGGGATCTGTCCTGACTTTTCAGATGGGGTCCTGCTTTTGTGAAAAATTTATTCATAATTTTGTGAATCTGAAATTAGCATTAAATCATCTTTTTCTAGGCAAAGTCCTGTTTTTGTGAAAATAGGATCCTCTTTTTAAGAATTTGTAAAAATTATACAATTTTACAAATTTGAATTTACTATTAAATAAAAGTTCCATTTTGGACATTTTACAGAAAACCCTATTTTTTAAAAACCACACACACACACACACACACACACACACGCACGCACGCACGCACGCACGCACGCACGCACACACATATTAACATCAACAGATTTTTATAAATAAACACAATAATGTTTTTTAAGTGTATAGATTTATATAACTATAATTTGTGAGAAACTAATTTTGGAAATAAATTCAGATTAGTGAAGGATTTGCTTTTCACAGAAAGAATTTTGTGAAGGGTTAATTTTTAAAATAAAAAATATGGTGAAGGGTCCATTATTAACAGACCTAAATTTCCCCTAAACAGACATCTGAAAATAGATATCTCGTTAGTCATTGGACTTATGGATTTTACATGACTACTTTAGCATGGATTATATAGCCATACTTTTTTCTTCCAATATTATTATAACACATTTGGTTATCAATTAAGCTACCACACTTAGGATTATTATACACTTTTTAATAGCAAAGTTTCTATAAATAAATCTTGATAAACATACCAAACTCTAATTTAAAGATAGGCTTTGTGCATAGCTAAAACTGCTGTACTAGTATGCAGTAAACATACATACATATATATATATATATATACACAACACTGTACGGTTTAAGGGTTATTTATAAAATTATTATGATATGCCTGAACTGGATTTTAATTTTTCAGTAGCAACATTTCCCTAAGATAGTTTGAAAAACTGCTAAAATATGAACATTAAACAAATTTCAGAAAACTGTATGCTAAATGGTGTTTTAACAAGTGACATTTCAATCAAATTAACATACCACTTCTTCAATTGTGTAAAATCCACTAGCTGTTCGGCCCCCTTCAATGTATATAATTTCTGTGCCAAATAAATCTAAAAATTCATCACTTTCTTCTCCTTGTTCTTCTCGGATTGTACGGCACTGAGCACCTAAGAAATTTCTCAAATTTACAGCATGAATAGCAGCACAAGCCTTTTTGTCCAGCTGAAATAGAAAATTGACGTAGTATAACAACAGAATCAGACAACTCAAAACATAAAGACAAAAGGGCAAACATAATTACTGTAGCTTGAGATCCAATCCAGTAAAAAATCTGATAGTCAAAACTTTGATTTTCATCCAGCATCGTCTTGAGAATAATATAACAATCTCCTTCATAAAATTTACCAATAAGAGCTGAAAATAGGTATAATACATACACATTAATTTGAGAGAAAAATCATCAATTGTATCAGATAATCAGGGGAAAAGAAAAAGTTAAAATAATCATACCTTCATCAATTTGGTTTGGTAAAAAGTTTTCAATTTCCCAGCAAGACAAACCTGACAAAATTATAAGCAAACTTTTAGATATAAATAAAATATACACCATAGAAAAGGAGAATGTTTAATATATATACAGTCGAACTCTGTTAAAACGAGAGGGTAAAAATATGTAAAATTGCTCGTATTAGCCGTTACTCGTAAAATCCGTGAAACAAATTTTTTTATTTAAATACACATGTATAATGAAACTAACTACTACAATTAACTTGTATAATTTTCTTAGCACAGAAATAACTTCATGATGCTTAATAAACAGAGAATTTTTGGTCTTACCTGTTTATTTTTCTTACAATTTACAAGAAGGGAGACAGTATACACCTACATCTAATCTGTAATTACATTTCAACAGTTATTAAAGAAATCGGTCAGTTTTGTTTGTTTGGTTGGCACATTCGTTATGTATCTCTTATATCTCTACGCAAAATGCCTAGAGCCACCTGCAAGCTTTTGTTATTTGGCCGGCTCTCATAAAAACGCATCAAAGTGTCTAAGGCAGTTTTAGCTTCAACACAAGTTACAGGTGTTGATGTTTCTGCCGTATTTTCGCTATCACTGTCATCGTTATGTAGTTGCTCCATGATATCTTGTAAAATATCGTTATCTGTTAAAAGTCCGGTTGTTTCTACTTTATTGTCAACAATCTCGAAATCATCTAAAGGACAATCTTGATAGGAATTAAGATCTCTTTTCCTTAGACATTCCGATAACGGAATTACGTCGTCTTCATCCTCACAGTCGGAAATGTTGTTTTCATCTGTACACTTTTTTGTAAGCCCTGCTTTTTCAAAACACTTCTGGATGGTTAAATTTGTCACACTTTTCCACGCGTCATCCAAGAGATAAATGGATTCCAAGAGATTTACTTTTGGTTCTAACTTTTTTTCCATTTTTCCAATCAGTTCTAAAGTTAGAAAACGCCTTTAGAAACACTTAAAACTTCTGATTACCCATATTAAAAACATATAAAACATTACTTAATACGGCGGATTAATTAGTTAAAATTTTTTATTTGGGAATACCTTATTCCCCCGTACACGATATATATTTCGGTTACACACATAACCATCATCAGTCGTTTCTGGAACTCACACTAATGGCGGCTTCCTTTTTTATCTCTTCGATCTTCTTCTTCCGGAAATTTCGATGAATGACGTCATCCCATGATTGGTCGATTGTATGAAGCTCATCGTTGATGCTGCCATCGCCAGTAAAAAGAACTTCCGTATTCCAATTAAACCTAATAAAACAATTTTTCAGCGCATTAGATCGGAAAAAGATCCAATCAACCCCATCGAAACCGCAGGGATCTATAAAATTAACTTTATGTCAAACGACACTAATAAAGAAAATTGCTACATCGGCGTTACAAAAAGGAAAATAAAAGAGCGAAAAAACGAACGTTTTCAAGACATTAACCTCCAGAAACAAAGTACCGCTCTGGCACGTTTTGCTTTGGAAGAGCCCATTACCATTGATTTAAAAAATATTAAAAAAATAGCCAACTTTAAAAATAGTATATATGCCTACATTCGTGAGAGCTTAGAAATAATGACGACAGATGGCAGCATCAACGATGCGCTTCATACAATCGACCAATCATGGGATGATGTCATTCATCGAAATTTCCGGAAGAAGAAGAACGAAGAGATAAAAAAGGAAGCCGCCATTAGTGTGAGTTCCAGAAACGACTGATGATGGTTATGTGTGTAACCGAAATATATATCGTGTATGGGGGAATAAGGTATTCCCAAATAAAAAATTTTAACTTCTGATTACCCCTTGGTCCATTGGCTGCAAAACGGAAGTTGCGTTCGGAGGGAGAAATACAAGCTTAATTTTTTTCAGATTTGGAACAATAGGATGAGCGGGACAATTATCGACTAACAAAAGAACCTTTCTGTGTTTTCTTTGTAAATCCAGATCCCATTTTTGGAGCTCATTCGAAAAAATTTGAGAAGTCATCCAAGCTTTACGATTTGCTGTGTAAGATACAGGGATATTATTTGCATTTTTAAAACACCTCGGTTTAAGTGCTTATCCAATAACTAATAATTTCCGTTTTTCTGTTCCTGACATATTCGCGCACACTAAGACAGTTATCCGTTCTTTGGACAGCTTTACGCCAGCGCATTTTTCCCCTTTGAATTTAAAAGTTTTGTCTGGTGTTAATTTGTAAAAAATTCCTGCTTCATCTGCATTGAAAATGTCATCATCTTCATATTCAGACAATAAGGTTGGCCACACATTTTTAACCCAGTCATTTATACTTTCCATGTCTACAGACGATTTTTCTCCTGACATTTGAGCATAAACAATGTTGTGTCTGTTTTTGAAGCGGTCCAGCCATCCATTGTTGCAGGCGAAATCACTGTAGCCCAATTTCTCTGCTAATTTTTCAGCTTGAACTTTTAAGATCGGCCCATTTATTGGAAAACCAGCTTCCCACTGACTATTAAACCAACACAACAATGCTTTGTCAACGTCTTCTTTTTCACATTTTTTAGCATTCACAAGATTTTTTTCAAAAGCAGATAGAATAGCCTCTCTATTTTTCCAAATCGTCGATACCGTAGATGAGGACAGTCCATATTTTTTGCATACTGCAGAATTTTTCTCTCCATGCTGCAACTCTTTAACAATAGCGACCTTTTCACTAACTGATAATGCTTTTATTTTTGTAGTACTTGCCATTAAAAATCTGAAAATGCGCAGCTCCAAATCGACAGCTTCTAAAGATCTGAAGAACACACTCAAAAAGCTATGAAACTCGCTTACAGAGCTAGCGATCGTGAATGTGCGAGCTCTCCCACACGTGTTCCAAGAAGATGGGTTTCAAGTGACCAGTGAAATACCGGAAACTATTTCCTCCCCCTCCAAGGGAGGGGCTCCGCAGATGAGCTCTTATCAATGTCGTAGCAATTTACTAGTCTGACAGTTTCAAACTATTCAAGAAATAGAAGCATTTTTTCTTTTTCTTTTTTTCCTTTTGCGCCCTATTGCTCGTATTAGCCGAGATTCTACTTTTGTGCTCATAAAAGGCGTGAAATTCTTAATGTTGTTAAAATAGCAAACCAAACATGTCGTACAGATTGCTTGTTTTAGCCGTGCTCGTATTAAGGAAGTTAGACTGTATATCCATTATTTAGGAGAGAAAAAAAGAAAGGTGCACATATTTTACTTTATAAACACACATGTAAAGCATTTAAACATGTGCAAGCATTAGAAAGCTTTTCAAATTAAAACTGATCAGAATTTTGGTTTTAATAAAAAGCCTTTACAAAAAAAAATGTTTTTTAGAAGGCTATCCTTTAACATGCCGAATATACATTTATATCAATGGAACAATAAATAATGATGTAAGGTAGATGCTATTTAAATGGCAGCTTTAGTGCTCTCAACTGGGGCTACTTTGGAGCACTTTTTCATGTTCTCGCGTTCCTGTAATTACAAAATATCATACATGGGCTTTCAACATCTAAATTGACTTTTAATTAATTAACAGGGAATCTGGAAGTAAATCGTATTGTTTTAAAAATCTCTTCATTTTTTTTCTATTAATACACTATTCTTAAGTTTTGGACCGAAGTACCCCCTGCTTGGGGTTTCTTTGGTTCATTCACTTGATTTCATACGAAGAGAATAGATATGTGGACTACTGTAACAATCAGCTTAAGAATTTGCTAATAAAGTGACACCTCACCCTTTTTTTTTCTCTTAATGGAATGGTAAAACACTCTTAGTAATATGAAAAACTCAAATTTATCCCCAAACTATTGAATTTCCCTCAAATAATGTATAAAGTACTTTTCAAGCTCAAAAACTCTTATTTATTCTGCATTGTTTGTTCAGCACTAAACCAATAACCTCTTTACTGTGTAGGACTAAAGAAACTCCCCAAGGACCAAAGTAGCTCTGGTTGACAGGGCCTTAAAAATTAAATAGTTTAAACAAGTATTTTAGTAAAAAAAGTTCTTGTCATAGAAGTAAAAACATAATGTAACCCCTACAGTGCAAAGTGAGGCAAAAATACACTAGTTTATTGTTTTTACTTTAGTTAGTCATGAAATATGCATCATCAATTTATCATTTCACAAAAATGATAAATTGACTACTATTTTGCATTTCCCCCAAAAACAGGGTTGTAGAAAGGAAATTTGGAAGTTTATTAGAAAGAGATACCAGGTGTTTGTCCAGTTTCTTCATCAAAAAAGTCACTATAATCCAGAGGTGGCTTTTCAAGAGCTTCATCCCATCTTTTAGGTCTAAAATAATAACAGTTTCATTAATATTTTGTTAATTAGAAATACCTATCATATGTAAAAGAACAATTAATCGCTTTTTCCTTTCATATTACCATTTTTAAAAAATATTATTTGTGTAATAGTCAAACTTTTTCATGAGGTACATTTAAAAAATTTAGCGCATTTTAACCACGGACATTGATTTTCAATACATTTAAATAAGAATTAGCAAGTTACGAGCTTTGTTCATACTTAGCTCGCATCTTACTTAATACTGATAATAGGGATGCACTAAATACCGTATTTTACCAAATAACAAATACCGAATATTCGGTGAATCCTGAATATTTCTGCTTTGGTAAAATTTATTAAACTTATTAAACAGTTATTAAACTTTGATTACAATAATTAATTTAATCAATTTGTTTTTAAACAATATTTAATATTTTATGTGGTGTGAAACTTCGGAAATTAAAATGCTGCAAAATTTAATATCCAAACGTTTCCTTCACATATTATTAATCACCTTTTTAAATATTTGTGAAATGATGATATAAAAATGCATTCCTTATAAAGAATTAGTTGATTGACTTTACATATTTATGAACACTTAATATTATAAGGCTTTTTTTCCTGGTTACAGTTTCATATTTAATGAGTTAGAAAGAGTAAAGTTAATGTAATGTGTCATAAGATTTCAGAAAAATTGAAAAGTAACAAAATTTAAATTTAACATCTGATTGTTTTTTCTTACATTAAAATTACTTTGAATGTGATATTAGTAAGTAGCAATTTCAATTAATTTAGTACTACGGTACTATACTATATATTTCATTCATGGTATAAAAAATATGTGTTTATTTATGAATTGTCGAATATTTCAATTTGTTTACTATTTGGTTGCCGAGTATTACAAGTACTCAGCCGAACCGAATATTTGGTTCGTCTGCCGAATAGGCAGTATACCGAATACAAACCGAATATTCGTTTCATCCGTAATTGATAAGCTGATATTTATCCATACTATTAGAGCTAAACAGCTCTAATTATTTCTAATGCTTATCAAATTCTAAATTTTGATAAGTTAAAGAGGCTGTATATCAATTTATAAAGTGATGATTTTCCAAAAGTTATCCTTAAAATACACATTTATACGTATAATGTAAATTAGATTTATTTTGAACAAAAATAGTAAATGTTGGAGAAATTAAAAATAGCAAATGTTGAAGCAAATTAATACAGATTTGTAGTTTATTGATGCCCGAGACACTTATGCTGTTAACCAAACCAAAAAAATAATACCACCCATGTTTTATTTCGGAGAATAGAAATATTCTTCCCTTTGCAATTCAAAAGACTCACATTTTTCAGGTTAAATTGAAAATTTCCAGGATTTTGTCTCCCAAGAAGAAATCAATAATGCTATTAACCCCTTTAAAGGCAGAGCATATGATAAATAACATCAGTATGACGCCATCTGGTCAGTTTCTTTGAATACTTGAAACTCTTTAATATGTTTTTATCACACATAATTGCCACATCCATAAAAATTCTAAAATTTTAAGTTTTAAAAACATGAATGATAAGTCACTTCTTTTAGAAATTACAGTATATACACACATGTATGATTCTTTATAAAGCAAACTGCGTAAGTGTTCCCTTATAGGTCAGTTTACCCTGTAAATAATGTTACTGGTTTAATTAACTACATCCATTTATGTATTTCATCTTTGAAAAAAATGATTTATTGTATATTTATTTAAAAAAAAAAAAGAGTCTGAATTATATTGTTAATTTAGAAACTGTATGATTATGTTTAAATGAAATTAGATTATTTCAAGAGATTGACTGATGCACAGACATATGTTCAAAGATTTTTGATAAGCATACTTCACATTAGTAGGAACCTGATAAGCCTTTGCTAAAACAAGAATTTAAAGCAGCAACCAGAAATAAAAAACAAAAAGACATGAATGATAGCAGCAATCCACAGTAATTAGTAAGATACAAATCAACAACAAATGTACAATGATCAGTACTTACTTCAAAGAAACATTTTTATCATCCAAAGCTAAATCTTTATTTTTATCTTTAGCTAAATCACTCATTCCTTTCAGAACTTTAGCTTGATCACTGTCAACTTCATCCTCTTTCTTCCTTCTCAGTCTTTGCTTTCTAGCAATTGGATCTTTGCTATGAGCTTAAGTAAAGACAAAATTAAATATAAATTCTAAAACAAATACTATGAAATGCATGTGTAAACGCATACAACAGTGTATGCATTTGAATTAAATTATATTTTAGAGTGTAACAACATAAAGATTATTCATAGATTCATTGTACTCTTCATGATAATCATTATTTTATGAAAATATTATACACCAAAATATTCAACAATGCACATAATTTTTCAGCATCATACTTGTAAAGGAACCTTAATTTCAAAGCTTCTATTGTGATTCAGTGGAAACTGAACTTTCGAATAATTTTATTAACAGACATCAGACTGGTACACTGCTATTGTTAATTGATTATTAGAACTGATATGGATTACAATGTGATTACAGTGAGTTTTTAAAAAGATCAGTCAGTGTTAAATTTGTAAAAAAAAAACAAATAGTAATCTTGACCTTAATAAAAAAATCTAATTAAAAAATAGATTAAAAAAAGAAAAAAAGAGAGAATAATGCAAAATGGAAATACACAAAATCTACACATTTACCAATTTTTACAATGATTATAGTGATTCTCACAAATCGGTCTGAAATCTGCATTTATTAAGAACAGAAAAAAAAATCTCATAAAAGTAACTGTTAACTCACCAATATTAAGGTAAAAGAACTTTCCACACCTGGAAAGATGCTAGTACAACGTGCATCCATTAGCTTTTATGAGAGAAAAGAATGAAATGGCCTAGTGTTATCTCTGGTCTGGTCACTTCTTCCCCCTAATAGCCAACCAATCAGCAGTTTTCGCACAATTATGAGGGAATGAAAATCAGAAACTCTTCAGGAACTTGAGAGAAAGTACTGAATACACTGGTTTGATGGCATTATCATTGGCAAACAGTCTAACAAATAACATCTGCATGTAAAGATCCAATCACCAGAAAAAGATGAATGTACGAAAAATTAAGGATGACCAGTAATGATGAGATGATGATTATCCGAGGTATCGCGATGATAGGCTGAGTAAAGTCTGATTAAGGATTGCTACTAATAAGAATGTACCCAGGGGTCCCCACCCCCCAGAAATTAAAAAAAATTATTAACAAAATAATAATTATGAATTCTTTTTTGTGAAAAATTCAGCCGTTTTCACTGTTTGGTTCCCCTCTGAAATTTTTGGAACCTCCCCAAATTTTTTTTTCTGGGTACGGCCCTGGCTACTAAGGTATATTACTGTAATGACTTGCATACTGGTATGCCATAGAAGTGGTTCAACAGTAAAATGGAGGATCTTTCTGGGGTAGGAAACCCTAACCACCCTCTGCTTCGTACATTTTTAAATAGTGTCTTGAGAATAATAATTAATTATTTGAAAACACCCATGTTGGATCTTAGCATGGCTAAAAATTGAATAATAATAATAACCAGTTTTAAAGGCAACAGTTAAAATCTATGTAAAATACAAACAAAAGATCTTAACTCATAGAAAGGACCTAACATAGGTGCCAATACTTATGGGCAGGGAGACGTTATACCTTCCTTCCTCAATCTACGGGAAAAATATATATTACTGTAATGATTTGCATACTGGTGTACCATAGAAGTGGTTTAATACTAAAATATAGTAACTTTCTGAGGCAGGAGACCCTAACTTGATGCCCTACAAACAATCTTATTGGCACCCATGGGACCTATGTGGGTAAAATGCAATGCATTTCTAATTTCTAGTCCATGACATGCTATGTGAAATCACCAACTCCTCTTAAGCACAATCAAACTTGGCAAAATCAACCAGAAATAATGATTAGAAGTTCTTTAACATGGTGTGATATTTTAAAGTTACAATATTCTAACGAACTATATGGAGTAGTCAAAATCAGTGATTATCACCCATGTGGAACATCATTGATTGTGTGCTGTGTGTTAAGGCAAACCTGAAAGAGGGGTATCTGCCTAGGATGGAGGGTGCCTTGGTAGGAGGACTTTCTAAGGGGTTCTAATGTGTATTTACGTTACATCTGGAGAAAACCTACCAAAACTCCAGACCGTTAGATCGACAGCCGTGCGATGGGACCCGAACCCAGGACCTTCACACCTCAGCCGTCTACCATTTTCAGTGGCATAACCACTGTGCCATGGTGAGCCGAACATCATTGATTAAGTTTTCCAACATTTCATTATTTTAAAAAAAACTACCCAACTTTTTACAGATTCTAGATAGAGTGGCAATCCTGCCCATAGAAGGATTGTCCAGGAGAGGGAGAGGTAACTGCCCCCTCACTTCTAAAAGTAAAGGAGCTTTGCCTCTTCACTTTTCAAAGTTCAAAAGTAACAATCCACCGAAAGTAAAGGAGGTAAACTCAATACGCAAACCAAGAGAAGAAAAAGAGGGCAAGCTAGCAAGAGTTTGCCACTGAAGATAATTTAATCAATGACATTAAAATCCAACAATGTAGTCCAATAATAATAAAAAAAAAAACAGCTTTACCCTTTTTACACACTCACATCTCTTTTGTTCAAGCCTCCTATTTCAGTGCACCAGGCACCTATGATCCTGCTTTACAAGATGAAGTACAGAAGGTAACTTCATGTAAAAATAGGAAAGCCATTAGGTATACAGTCGAATCCGTTTTACCAAAGTCCATTATAGTAAAAGTCTCGAAGCGAAGACTGGTAATCCCCACATCAAATTAAAATATGGCGATACAATGCTGGTACAGCAAAATTTTGTTAGAGAAAAATGACTTCTCTGTTAGAGAAAAACAGGATTTAACTGCATTAAAATTTATACATATAATCCATTGAAAGATGTTATGAACAGCAAGGCACACAACACATATGATGTTGTGTACAAGTAAATCACTCTACTTTGATTACTATTATTATACCTGGAGCAGTGACTGGTGTGTTTCCAGCTGTGGCTCCTGCCAAACGCAACTGAGTACTCAAAGAAAAATCAATGTTATAGTATTCAGAGCCACTTCCCATTTGTAGTTCTGCAGGTTTTGGTGGCATGATGAGATCGGAATTGCCATGCAAATCTAAGACTTCAAGATCAGTTAAAAGGTGGATAGCTTCAGGAAGTGTGATAAGACGATTGTTGGCCAAGACTAATTTTTTTAATCTTCCACATCTAGACAAAAAAGTAACTGAAATCAGTATGATGCATTCACCAAATAACTGATAAGTACACAAAAATGCATAGTTAGGAACAAATAAGGAAGTGTCAGCAAAATTTATTGCCAAGATGATTTAATGAAGACTATGACAGAGTATTGGCAAATATCCAAGTTTTTACTTTTGAGACTATCATGCTACTTTTCCTTTTTATTTGGTAGATTTTCACATTTTATTCTTACTGTAAAAGTGTTAATGCCTTTAAAAAAAAAAATCTATATTTTTTACAATTTTCATTAATGATATTCTATATTAGAAATGCCCTTGAAATTTACCACAGCAAATAATAAAATATTTAATAGACATTTAAATGAATTATCTGATAAGAAGGTGCAATACATTTATGCTAGGGTTGTTTATGTAGTAAACACTAAGCCACAGTAGTTGAATGCAGCACTGTACTTCATAATTGTTGTAGGGTCATTCCATGTTAAATCGACAAATGAGTTATGCCACACATTTTTTGATTTTCACCAAATTTTGTAGGTGATATGTACCTATCTTCTATATCACAATTTTTTTTTTTTTTTTTTTTTTTTTAAGAAATAAAAAAAAGAACTAAGTTTTGAGTTATAGCCATTTGTTTGCTCCGCGAATGAGTAAAAATTGCTATTTTAGGCTCATTTTCTAAAAGCTGTAGAATTTTTATTTGAAATAGCAGGAAGATGAGATAGGGCTTATTGGAAAGCTTAAAGAATGGGCTTTTAAATGCGCATAATAAAATAGATTTATGTTAAACCTAAATATTGTTTCATGGACATCAAATAGTTGTTCACAAACTAATGTTTGTCTTTTTAGCCATTTAAAAACAAGAAGGGACTTTCAGTAATAAACCAATTTTTTTTTTTAACGTTACACTTACATATCAATACTACATGCAGAAAAAAAAAAATGAGCTGGTAGTGTTGGTCCTTCACCCAGAAAAAATTGCTTAAATTTAAAAAAAAAAAAAAAAAAAGATACTTTTTCACCCTCCAAAAAAGTCATGTGGGACAGGTGATAAAAATCTAAAAATGACATGATACAAAGCTCTTATACTGTACTTTAAAACAAAAGGAAAACTGTCTTGTTATTCCAAAAGGCGGAGGAGATACACACTTTTGAAGTAATACAGAAAGCGCTGCTTGCAATTGAGAATAGGTTAACTTTTCACTCCCCAAAAAAGTCATGTGGGACAAGTGACAAGAATTGCAAAATGACACGTTAAGAAGCTCATATTGTACTTTAAAACAAAACAAAAATTGTCTTGTCATTCAGAGAAGATATACACTTTTGAAGATTCAATTTGTATTTCTGTGTTCGGGCAGATAATGAGATTTCCATCATGGCTCCATCCAATGATTCCGTTCTATCGTGAGAGTGGAAGTATATCTACTGCATATAATTGCTTTTGTAGTGCTGCTTCAAACAAGTGTATCTCCTCTGTCTTTTGGAATAACAAGACAGTTTTTGTTTTGTTTAAAAGTACAGTATAAGAGCTTCGTACCATGTCATTTTTATATTTTTATCACTGTCAAACATGAATTTTAATGGGGGGTGAAAAAACACATTTTCAATTCTTTGAAAGCTTAAGCAATTTTGTTCAGGGTGAAGGACTATCAATAACAACCATTTCTTTTCTAGTGTGATTCTATTGAAGAATAAACATATTAGAAATATCATCTGGTCGTGGCTCAGTGAAATAAAAAGTACGCCCTCTCTTAACAAGCGATAAACGGTGGAGTGCCTTAAAAATTATGCCAACACCAAACTTCACATTGCCGAGAACAAAAACTTGGCAGAGATAAACAACCCCAACCACAGAGCAACCATAAAGTTTAAATCCCATCAGAACAGAAAACAGAAACTAGAGCCTAAGCTAAACAAAAACCTAAAGAGAAAAGCGAATCACTTCAAAATGAGTAAGAAGTATTCCGCACGTGTTTCTGTTTACATTATTTCCCTCCAAAGTTCTAATGACTCACAGACAGTTGACTAACCCCAATCTGACATTGGAGAGAGAAATACTTATTTATGAGTATAATATTTTACAAGAAACATGGATTACTAACGCCCTCTAGTGCTCTGCATTTTGTTCAAATTTTGAAATGCACATATACGGCGCTCGGCTTCGGGTGTCACTTTCACTGTAACGCAAAAGTGCGGCGCTCGGCCCTGAACAGGTTAGGATGTTAAATCGAAAATTTATAAAAGGTATTGGACAATGATCAGGACTTCATCAGAGGGTCATTAAATCAGGAAAGGTCACTAAATCTTGGGTCACAAAATAACGAGTTGACTTTATTATATAAGAGCTGACATACATTTACATAAAGTGATATTTTGGAAGAGTTACAAGCAGTGGTGAATCCAGAATTTTAGTCTGGGGGAGAGGGGGGGAAAACCAAAATTAAAATATTCTCTTACCTCGGTTAAGATGTCAACTACTTTTGTGTTCTAATAAATTTATATACGTATATCTGTGAGCATTTATTTAACATCAGCATTTCTTTTGTTGAAGTTTTTGGTAAAATAATTTGAAGACAACTTTTAAAATGAAAATAATTAATTCATTAACTCGGGGAAATTTTCTATTTTTTATGAATTTTTCACTTTTAATTCTTTATCTTTAGAAGGAACATTTTTCTCCTCATATGTCTACATGGGTGCACCTATTGATTGTGGGTACTTTTCCCCTAAAAACCTACTCCATATTTTGGAAAAAGCACCTAGAGGTAAGGATCTAATGGAAAACTACTCTATTGTACAGATTTCAATAGTGTATTTAAATTCAAACTATTTTATTGGACCTTTCTAATTAAAGTTATCAAGAACTGCCATCTTATATACAAATGCATAAAATTACAAGAAAAAAGCAATAGTAAAGTTGAGACACTTTCATTTTATATTGAAAAAATCTAATGCTAGCTTTAGTGACTTGATAAAAAACTGATAATAAATCTTATACCTAACAACTCCTTCAGGAATCATTTCAAGATTGTTGTTTGAGGCCATAAATACTTCTAAGCTTCCAAGTTTTCCGATTCCAGAAGGAATACCATCAAAATCTAACTGATTGTCATTTAAATACAGCCTTCGAAGTTTTGAAAGCTTGCATATAGTAGCCTATGTTCATGGAGGGAAAAAAAAAAAAAAAAGAACAGTTAGAGAATAAATAAATATTAAAACACTGAATAAAAATTGCTTTTAGAATCAATACTTTTATAATGTTAATTATTTTTTAAATCGGTAAAGAAATGGTTATAGACTAGAAATATTTTGAAAGTTTAATACAAAATAAAAGTAGAGTTTACTTACAGGAAGAGCCTTTAACTTGTTTCTAGATAAATTTAAAGTTTCAAGATTTTTCCACAAATCTATATATAAAAAAAAAAAAAGGATTTAACAAGTAGTAAGTATTTACAAGAAGAATTTTGGATGAAAAAATCAGAAATTAACTTGGATGAGCAAAATTTTAATCTTTGCTTTATTTATAGATGTGGGTCAAGTAAAAACCCAGCAAAAGGGTATCTAATTTTTACCAGCACCTTCAGAGGTATCATTTCAGAACATGCAGAACATTAGAGCCACAACGAATTTTACATGTACCAGCGTCCTCAGCATACATGGTTCCGAAGCAGTCCAGGAAAAAGAGATTGTAACTCTCTCAAGCACTGACAAAGGTTGACGGGACTTCACTTTTTGGTGTTGATGTGTTTTCACTCTGTGTTTAAGGTATTGTAGCATTAAAAAAATAATGCAATAAACTCTGTATTTTAACAGAATTAGATAGACATAATTCATCCAGTAATCATGTTGGCAATGATATTGTGATGAAGTTACATTATATAATGTTTGCCACATTACATGCAAATGCACGACTTCTTTGGCATCTCTTGGTGTCAAACATGTGTAATTAGTCACCAAGTTACATCACTATGTGACAAATATGTGAGGTTTTGTGGAACCAGAATGAATATGTGAGACGAGGGGTCAATGCAGACAAAATTTGGATCCATTTTGAAAAGTACAATTGAAAACCAGGCTTTCATTGGCATTTTATCCTACATTTGAATTTTAGTTTGTAAATTATTCGCAAAAATAGATGTTAAAATTAATGATGTACCGAGTAGTAGCATAAAAAGGATCACTGACTAGCAAATGAAGAATTTTTCTTTTTTGAAAATGAAAATATGCATAATTGTCTTTTAAATTAACAAAAATTGAATAAAACCATAACATTAAAAAAATATATATTAAATTTGTGATTACAAATGATTTAATTGTATTATTTTAAATTTTATTACATTACATATGTTTTTAGAAAGTGATTGTATCAACCTTTCAAGTATATTGGGCAAGTTGGAGTGTTTAGGCTGATTATTTTACCAACTATGCGAAAAATTGCCGATTATTTTACCAACTATGCGAAATTACCAACTATGCGAATTGCTGATTATTTTACCAACTATGCGAAACTATGCGCCCCCCATCTCTGGAATTTTTCGCATAGTTGGTAAAATAATCAGCCTAAACACTCCAACTTGCCCAATATACTTGAAAGGTTGATACAATCACTTTCTAAAAAAATATGTATAACTTCTGCGGCGTAATGGAGTTGTCACGATTTAATTGTTTCATCTGTTCCATCTGTGGTTTGCAGAGGAAGATGATAAATTCCAACGGTTCTAAAGTGAGAAATTTCATCTGGGAATCGTCCCAGAGTAGCTCAGTGGTAGAGCACCCGCACGTTAAGCGGTAGGCCTGGGTTCGGCCCCCAGCTCTGGAATTTTTCGCATAGTTGGTAAAATAATCAGCCTAAACACTCCAACTTGCCCAATTTATTACATTATTTATAAAAAAAAATATGTTCGGATTGATACATTATTTATAAACTTGATCATTAAAGCTTCTTATTTTGAAATATGATTAGATGAAAAACTGCATATAGATATTGAAAATTTTACAATAACATGTATGCAGACTGTCAATAATTAATTGAGAGTTAGTTTCAGATAACTAGTGAGATCAAACTCACTGCTTCACTTGATCTTGTAATTTCGCTTTAATGAATTGTTCAGATACTTATTTCAGATATTATACAATTATTAAAAAGGAAAGCTGTGCAACTATTGAATGTAGTTGACACAAGAGGAATGTCCTCCATAACCCACCTAAAAACTTGAAAAAGTGTAATGAATTTAATATTGATGATTCAAACCCAAAGGCTCTAGTAAAAAACTCTACAGTTTGCAAATGTTTTCATGAAGTAATGAATGCACATGTGACATTTTCAGCTTCATCAACAAAGCACTACTTCGGTTTTAATGATAAGAGTAAAAAGAAAAAAAAAATATATATAAATAAAATAAAAAACTGACAGTCCATTTGTCTGGTGAAAATGTAATAAAAACTTAGCAATTTTTCTCAAAATTGCTAATTATTTGAAATTGCTTGAATTCGAAATTCTTGCAAGCACTGTGTAACTCTGCTTACAGCAAGCAAGCTTCCTCCGTAGCAGCCTACATATGTAATAAAAGAACTCTCATGTCACCTCAAAATCTAGAACAACTGCTATTTTTACAACATAATTTGCAACTCGTAAAATTAATTATTAAAATCTTTTTTTCAACGGCATTTCAGTGCACTTCCTCCCCCCCCCCAATTATTTCTTTGTCAAGATCAATCTTTTCCTACAGCTGACTAAGTTTCTTAAGTGACTAAGTTTTATTTTTTCATTTTTATTTGCATATTTTTTACAAATCAATTCTAATGTTTGACAAAATTATTCTGTTCTCTCTTTTTGTTGAAGGACCTATTGATGCTGCAACGCAGATTTAAAATAACCAGAAAGTGATCTGAGTCTACATTAGCTCCTCAAAAGGTACATACATCCAAGAGACTACTTCTGTGTCTCAGATCAGTGAAAACGTGGCCGATTTGCTTTTGAGTCCTACCATCAGGTGATCTCTAGGTGGCCTTATGTATATCTTTATGCTTAAATGTTGTACTTCCAATCACCATATTAGATGAAATGGCAAAGTCAAGAAGTGTAAAACCATTATTACTTGACTCTGTGTAGACTGTGGGGTCCAGTAAAAGTTTTCAAGTTTTCATCTTTTCCAATCCCAGCATTAAAATCCCCATTACAAGTTTTATATTATTTGAGTGACATTCAGTATAGACTCTCTCTCTCTCTCAAGGAGGTCATAAAATTGATTCTTATCCTCCTCATTTTTATCTTCAGTGGGGGCATGAGTACATTTAATTGAAATATTTTGTATCATACCCTTAATATGCAGCTTGCAAAGTCTTTCATTCACTGGTTTGAATTCGATAACTCTATCCCTAATTAGTTTGCTGACAATAAAGCCAGTTCCAAAATGATGTGTCTTTGTATGGCAACTGTAATAGTCACCACAATTTTGCTTATCAATCACTCCTTGTCCAGTCCATCTCATTTCCTAGACGACCAGAACATCCAGTTTATATTGGATGAAATTGTCAATAAACTTTTTTAAGGCTCCATTTCTGTATAAAGTACGTACATTCCATGTTCCAAAATTCATATTCAATTTCATGCCAGGTCTTCGGGAAAATAACAGTCACGAAAAATCCTTTTGAGGTTTCTGTATCGAGAGTTTTTACGAGGCAGGGTGATTGACCCTGAACCCAATCCCCAACCTGGAGGACCAGTCCCCTGAAAAAAATTCCCCAGGGGCAGGGTACCTAACTATACCCACAGGCAGTGGGTACCCATTTTAGTCGCCTTGTACGACATGCATGAACTACATTGGGACTATTTTTTCACACCCAGTATCCACACAGGTGCAATTTCATATTATAAATGTATATAATTGCATGTTCTGTTGGTGCATGTAAGATGAACAATTATTATTTGAGAAAGAAACTTTAGTTTTCATTTCAGTCAATGTAAATAAATAGTAGAAGTCACTACTGTGAATATCAATAAATCTAGTTTCTTTATAAGATAGTCTTAAATTCAGGAAACAAATTGTAGAAAATAATATTATTGGCAATTATGATTTGAAATGTGCAAGTATGAATTATTTATTTTCTTCCCAATAAATAACAAAGCAATTATTGTGAATTTAAGCAAATATATGTTGTTGCAGAATACTCTGCTTGTTTCCTGGGTTAGTCATTCTAAAGCCCAGTAGGTGTAGAAAGTTCTAGTAATGAGTCCACTTGTCTGGATGGAACACAAACTCTATTGCTTCTAAAACTTCATCAAACAATCAGCTGTACAAAATTCACAAGCACAATCAGACAGTAACGTGCTTTTAACAGTCCGCTTAGTACAGAAACTTTCACAAATGATGTATTTCTCACACAAAATAATACACTTCCACAGGCAAAAATTCAAGGGAAATATACGACACATTTCGCAAACAGTCCCTCAAGACTCAGCAATGAAAAATTTCCACACAGCACTTAAAAACAAAGCTTCAAAAAGGCAAGCAAAAATACCACTTCTATAGTGTCAATACAAAGCCGTAGGTTTTCATGGCCATCTGCTCTCTGATCAAGCAGAAACACAATTGGGAGTGAACTGGGCAAACCAGCTATGCTTTTATAGGTTACGACGAACACCATAGAAGGTTCCAGAGAGAACCATCCGTAGAATGTACTAGAACAGACTCAATTATGATTATATAGTAGAAGAGAGTAATATTAAGCTATTATGCATGTTAATGCAGAAAAACTAACTTTATGAGCCCCATTGGGAAAAACGTGCCAAATGACCAAAATGTCAGCAAGCTTCGTGACTTTTGGCGAAATATCCCCAAATTTGGCACCAAAAATAAGTTCCCAAAAGTAAAGTTACCGAAGGCCTAGGACCAATATTTCTCAAGATTTCTAGAAAATGCTGTACAAACCAATAGGAAAACCAAAATTCTGTATCTCAGGTTTTAGGTGACCGATTTTGATGCAACAAAAAGCAAAATTTAACTATTTGAAGCATAGTATATGAATTTTAAACTATTTTGAACAGCAGGTTGCCCCCAAAATTCGTAACTATATATATATTTATATTGTGTGTGTTAAATGCATATATATTTTTAAAATTAAAAGGGTACCAACTATTGAATTTTCAATTAAATTGATAAATAACTGGCTACTTAGGAATTTAGATAAATTACCAAGATAAATACCCAAAATATAAATACCTGGGTATTTTACATATATTTGTATAAACACATTTTTGTATTTATCAGTTTTAATTTCAATACCAACGCTCTTAAAGGACACTGGATAACAATATTATCAAAAGTTGAATTATGATCATTCAGGTAAACAGAGGCAATTTAAAGTTTCAAAACAGTGGTATTCCAAATTTTTGGCAGTGTGACCCAATTTAAGGCATCAAATTAGTTAATGTTCCGACTCAAAAGGTGTTTGTACAGGATGCAAAGTAATAACCAAAATGTGAATAATAAAAGGATTTGTTTCTATTTTTATAGTGTGGATTTAATAAATTTAAAATGTAATGAAATTTAAAATTTCTAAAATCTTTCTTAATGATATATTTGTATTCAGTTAAATTTATCTATGTAACGTTTTAATGTACCTTGTGACTCCATTTGAGGCCATGGTCGATAGTTTGATTATTACTAGTTTTAAAAAACAGATTTAAAGACCTATGGCATTCATTCAATTCCTAAGTCAGCTATCTATACTTATAAGTTACATAAATAGTCAGTATTACTCATTTATTTACAGAAAGAGATTAGATTTACTACATTATCATTATTAATGAATAATTGAGTTTTGTATAAAATGCTTATTTAAAAACAAACTGGTAATCCTATTTAATAATCATACACCAAACATTAAAGAATATGAACTATTATGTAAGATAGTATAACTCACCTCCAATATCTGAAGAAACATCAATAATAGAATTTTCACTCAGATTAAGGCGTTTTAAATTTGACAAAGTATATAAGGCATCCGGAATGCGTGGTAAATTATTTTTAGATAAATCTACATCTAGAATTAAAAAACAAAAACAACTTAAATGAGCAGCTGAAAAATATATACCTGAAAATTTAGTTGCAGTAAAATTCATAAAAATTCAATTATTTTACAAAAATATTTATACGCTTTTCACATGTTAAGTAAATATTAAGTTGAATATTAGCAAAGTAATAAATAAGATTATGTGTTATTTAATAAAAACAACAGTACAAGTTACAGAAAATAAACAAACAAAAAAAGTTTCAATAGTACCACAAGTAGTTGCATATACTAGCAATATGACAACCCTGACAATAGATAAAACTGATATCATATAACAGTAAACAAATACAAAAAAATATTAAATGATTAGTTTTAAATATAGATTCTATAACATGCTTAATACATATAAATTATCTAGTAATCAAAATGAATTAATCAATAGTAATATATTTTGAAACATATTTTAAAAAATTATGACATATCTGGGCGACCAGAAAGTAATATTGTTTTTACATAGGTATATATTTTGCTTAATCAAAACTACTGAAGCTAGCAATAAAGCTAGAAATTTGGCATGTGTGTGGGATTTATAATGTAGGCGTTTTATAAGAGCGGATTTTCCAAAATTCACACACTATGGTTGGGTGAGAGGGCAAACCATTCTTTTCACACATTTCTCTCAAACAAACAAGAGGATATCTGTTCAAGTCTTGCTGTAAAATGTAACACTAATGAATACCCAGAGATCAAAATTTCAAGACATTTTGAAATCTGCCCCTCAAAGAGGGTGGATAGCCACCTTGACCTTTTTTCCAGCTTCAAGATACACGAAAGAAGTTCCTTTTTATTAAATTCTTGCTTTAAAACTAACAAATACGAATCTATTGTTTTGGCACAACTTGTAATTTAAAAAATGTTAAAAATTTATTTGTTTGGATTTGATGTAAAAAATATTACTTCCTAGTACACCTAAAATAATTATATAACATACCTTGTAAATTAGTAAGACAGTCTAAAGATGATGGAATATTAGAAATAGTTCTTTGTGTATTTGCCATGTGTAGTGTCTGTAAGGATACAAGTGCGGGCAATTGCCTAAAAAATAAATATATACATATAATAAAATAATTAAATGATATATTGTATGCACTTAAGAAGTAAATTGTTAAGACAGCACATTACCTTAACTGATTATGACCAAGTGGGTTGTTATTTAAGTTTAATGTTTGTAAATTAACAAGCCTTCTCATTTGAGGTGGCAAAGATTCTAAAAAAGAAAAATAACACAAATCAACTCAAATATACTTTATTTACATCAACACACAAAAAAGTACTAAACCCTAGAACCCACAATACCAATTTTGAAGAAGTACTTAAAAATACCACACAGCCAAGCTAGCACTAAATGTTATTCTTCCCCAGCTTCAGATATTATATTCATGCAACAGGGTGGCAACAGAATTAAAAAAGTTCCTCAATTGTTGAACAACCAACGACAATCAAAATTGTGACAGCAGAAAACTCCAGAGTGGAATAAGGGGACAAAGGTAGCAATGACTATGAAATTTCACCCTCTAAGCAAAAAAAAAAAAAAAACAATCGTGAATCAACCACTAAGAGTAACGAATTGCTACTTTTCAACATGACTCATTACTGGATCGCCCACATGCAGAAGTTTTATCCTATAAAAAAAGAGTGTTTCTTATTTGCACACATGTCTGATTTACATGTCTATCCGAGTCATATGTCTGGTTTCTTGTATGATCTGTATCTTAGTATGAGTCCGCATACCTGAGGTTTTGGACTCATATAGTGCCTACATCACTTGAGTCATGGATTCATAAAGTGTCTGCATCATGAGTATTGTTATGATCCAGAATGAACCTATGACCCACGAGTCAGACGCTGATCTACAACCAAAAACAGTCTCGTTCACAAGGTGAAAAAGAAAGTTTCCTGATTTTTAGATATTTTTACGAAATATTCTATTCCCATCATTTTTCCAGATTGATAAAGTATCCTGATTTTTCCATGATTCCCCTGATCTGTTGCAACCCAGTACAAATATGTTTCTTTGTTAATTTAAGGCTGCTTCACTTGAAAATCATGCAACTTTTGAACAGCTTTATTAAAAATTTAACTGAGCTAGAGACTCTGAAAATTTTAGAATGCCTCTTTACAAGTAGCACTGTGAACTGACATTGAGAATGAACCTATAATAGTTACAAAATTGTCAGATAAAATGCTAAACATATGGAATTTCACGATATTTCCAAAAACGGGTAAATCCTAACCCATTTTTGAAGAATTTTTTTCTGAAAGTTGTACGAGACATACAGCTTTACTACGTCAGTCAATAGTGCATAGGGTAAAGAAACATTATTAAATTTTTAACATCATTGGTTTGTTTTTAAAGTTGTTCAAAAGTCCTGTGAAGGTGATCAGAAAGAAGTGTTTGGGAAATAATGTTTAGTCATGCGCTCAAGGGAAAACATCATCCCCAGATATATTAGAGTAGTCCTTTATAGTATTCACAAGTGGATACAATTCATCAAGAGGAATACGGCAGTAATTTTGAACAACTACATACCAGCTTGATAAATGGGGTAAATACTGGGCAGTTTGAGCTGCTTTATGATAAAAATAGTTACCAATGCACTCTTAGTAAAAAATCTGATTTTACACATAAAAAATATAATATAACACAATGGTAACACAGCACTAAATCAAGCAGATTTTTACCAAGTTTATTGTCACTTAAATCCAAATGCAGTAAATCTGTAAGGTTCACAAACAGTTGATTAGGAATATTTTCTATTCTGCAAGAGGAAAAAAATTATAAATGAATAAAATAGTTATAATTATTCCTAATTTTAAATTGAAATACATATGAAAGTTTTATTAAAAGTGGTATGCACACTGTGCAAGTCGAGATATTACTTATTTTATTTTGGTTGATTTAATCACTTGACCAGTATAATCACAAACCACTACACAGTAAAACCTTGATACAATGATACTTAAGGAACCCAATAAAATTATTGTTCTAGATGGATGTATCCTTACATCAAGGAGAGATTATATTGTATGGAAATTCCACAGGACTGCAAAATTTTATCGTTGTAGCGGGATTTATTGTATTGAATATTGTTATAGTGAGGTTTTAGTGTAGTATGCAAAACTTTGGTGACAGTCTGGGAAGAAAACAACACATATAGTTAAAAACATTAAAAAGCCATTAAAATCTCCGTAAAAGTTTAAAATCACGAACCATTCTAGCACTTTCGGCAGCTAAACTGCTGCCGTCTTCAGAACTGAGCCCGCTCGGCTCGCTCCCCGCCTCTTCACCAAATCCAGCTACGACTCCCCTATCTGCGCATGCATCATGTCGTTGACAGCTCCCTCTTGTGTCATTATTTCCAACGCTTCCCGTTTCAAACCATAACTGTGGTTATTGTAATTAGCTATTTTCTTAACATTTATGAAATCTATATCTATATTTTATTTTAAGGCTAGGCAGAAGAGGGCTGTACTTTGTCTATTATATTTTATATTGTTTATGTGCTCTTTAATTCTGTCTTTAATTTTTCTTTTTGTAACACCGATATAATATCCGGGAAGGTTGGATTCTCTATAAGTAAAATTTATTTTGTAGATACCTGCAGTTTCTAAAGGGTTTATTTTGTCTTTATCTGACCGAATTCTTTTAAAGATATTGCAATTGGGTTTAATTGGGATACGGAGGTTCATTATATGGGCATGGTTGGAGAATTTTGCAGCGAGACTGCAACAGTAGGGGATTGGATGAGTGAAGGTGGGTTTTTCTTTTTGTGTGTCGTTGATGATGTTTAGTTTCTTTCTTCTATTTTTGATTAGGCGGGAAATAATATTTCTGGGGTAATTGGCTTTGTGAGCAAGTTGCTGTATAAATTGTATACAGCAACTTGCTCATGAAGCCAATTAACTACATTTTTAACTACATAACTAAGGTATCTCCGTGCTTGATTTTAACTAAAGAAAACAACACATTTTAAATTTCTTTTTAAAGTTATTTAAATCTTCCAACTCTTTTCCACCACAAATATAAATGTAAATACTATATAAATTATGTGCATATGCAAAACGAGAATATTTAAATGTACATCCTAATTCAAAATAATGCTTATTTATATATTGATTTTTGCCAGTTGCCAAAATACTTTTTCTACTTTTGCCAGAAAGAAGGTGAAACAGGCTAAGAAACACTTTAAAAGATTCCTTATTTTGTTTTAACACAGGAAAAGTTGGGAGTAAAAAACCCAAAATTAACAAAATAAAAAACTCATACTCACGAATTAAAGCTGAGATTAAGAACTAGTAGACTTTTTGCATGTTCTAAATCTCTAGGGACTTCACGTAATGAGTTGTGGCTGAAATCCTAAAATGAAATGTGAAATTAATAACCCCACTACATATAAATATGATTGCACATATCTTTACAAAGAAATACTTATACTTACTACAACAGCTAAATCTTCAAGGTCAAATATATCAGAAGGAATACCAGAATTTTTAAGTTTATTGTATCTGCAATTAACATAACGAAGGCAAGGCAAAGTTGAAACTTCTCCATGTATTGTGACTAAGTTGTTTCGTACCAGCGATAAAGCTTCCTTAAATAATAATAAAAAGTATTAATTATACAATTAAAATTTACACAATAATTAAAAATAAATTTAAAGATGATTAAATTATACAGCAGACCACGAATACAAAACCTATGGCCCGCAAACCTCATACAAAATTAATTTGCATAGAATGCACTTGCTCAATGTTGCGCAGACATTTATATTTCCAAAATGTGTTTTTAGTTCAACTTTCTGAGAAAAAAAAAGAAGAAAAATTTGGCGCTTCCTTTAATACAAAACAAGTACTGGCAAGATGTAAGCAAAGTTGTGAAAAATCTTTCTTTTTTGTTACCCTTTTTTTAAACATATACTGTTTTCAATTTATAAAAACAATTCTAATTATGTTTTGTATTAAATAGAATAGCATTTAGTCCTAAGACTATTCTATTTACAAATCATGATCAGTTTTAAGATAAGATAATCCTACAATGATTAATTTCAGAAAATGATCTTTGAACCAATATTGGACTGAAATATTGGTTAGTATTTGTATAGATATTTATTGTTTCTGTTTTCTTTTAGAATAAGCCATAAGCCATGTGTTCACTACATCATAAAATTCATATAAAATGCCTTTTACTGTTCAAAGATGAAAAATAATGTTCTCATGTTAAATAGCAAAAAAATATGGAAAATGCTGCTCCAACACTGTTTAACCCAATGGCAGAATTTTGTTATGCTTTCTGCAACAAACTGCAGAAATACAAAAATTATTCTGCAGCACAATATATATTTATGCATGCATTGCATGTACACACAAAATGTGGGTGCATTTAAACATTGTTAATTGAAAATTATGATACATGAAAGTGGTCTTTAGTGCATTTTTCTACTATGTCGAAGACAATTTGTCTGCAGAGGGCCGTTCTGTTTCTGCGACAATGTCGCCGTGTCTCTCTGTTTCTGCCCCGGAGCTGTTTAACATAACAAGACTTCGGAAAAAACACTCAAAATACTGGTGTTAAACAATAAAGTAAATAAAAAACTTTGTAAAAAACACACATAAGATGTTATAGGTAAGAGGATACGTACGTTTCAGCCAAAAATTGTTTTGGCCTTCTTCAGTCCAAGCCCTTCGTTGCAAGCAACACAGGGAACTGAAATCTCTTTTCAGTTCCCTGTGTTGCTTGCAACGAAGGGCTTGGACTGAAGAAGGCCAAAACAATTTTTGGCTGAAACGTACGTATCCTCTTACCTATAACATCTTATGTGTGTTTTTTACAAAGCTTTTTATTTACTTTAACAAGACTTTCTCATATTGACAATTATGCACTTTAAGAACTGTGCATGCTTTTATCAAGTGGTCTATTACCTTTTTCACTAGATGGCACAGCCTTCCCCCTGAAAAAACCTGTGTGTTTACGACTGCAATGTTGCATTGGCACAAGGTAAGGTACATTTCTTATTTTATTACCTGCAGACTGAAAAAGGTTGTGTACCCCTGCAGCAGATTTTCTCTAAAGCAAATTTCTCGTAGTCATGAAATTTAACAAAAATGAAAAAACTAGGGCTTTAACAAAACTGAAAATCACCAGACCAATAACAAGAAAACTGAAAATTACCACCACAAACAGTTGCTTGAGCTGAAATTAATTCACTTAATAATAATAATAATAATATAGATGAGTTTTACATACAAGTTTTTGCAAATTGCCAAGTTCATCAGGAATCCAGTCTATTTTTGTCTTGTTTAGTTTCAACCATCTTAATCCTGTCATTTCGGCCACAGCCTTCGGAAAATAATCTTCCTATAATAATAAAAACAGAGTTGATTAATTCAAAATACTACAAGCCACTACATGCATTTAGCTAGTAATGTGAACTCTGAAATATCAGCATAAGAATAAGTGAAACTTTACTGTTTATCTGTAGCCATTTAACACATAGAAACAATAGATCCAGGATTTTTTCCATGGGTTTCATTTTTGAGAAAATTGCTTATTTTTGTGATTTTCAATACTTAATTTTTCTGAATTTTAACACTTAAAAATTTTTTTCTTCATACTTTTTTTTATAAACGTAATCTTTTTTAAATAATTGAAAAAACAGATTAAAATGAAGGGTAAAATGCCAAATGAAATGTCGTTTTGATCGATTTTAATTTTGTGAAGGGACCATTTTAATCAATTGCATTTTTGTGAAAGGGCCGTTTAATCAATTGAAGGGGTTGTTAATTGTAATTTTGTGAAGGGGCTGCAAAACATACAGAATTTTCATCTGCATACTGTTGTGTAATAGTTATCCTATTTGGCTCTTTGCAAGAATCTTTATATGCTCATGGGGTTCGTTGATCTTGCTGGTTTAAAACATGACAGGGTTCATGATTGGAATGGAAACCAGGGTATCAATGATTTAAATAAGTGATTTTAATCATGATTAAAATTAAAAAAAGAAACCCCCATTAGTTTTGACTTTTAATATTTAAATCAGTAATTTTAATATAAAAAATCTGATTAATTTGACTTTTTTGATTTAAATCATGATTTTTTTTAAAAACATTCTGATGGAAACTAATGATTTAGAATTCTGATAAAGCGGGTTTTTAGCACACCCTGTTTGTAAGAAAAACTTTTTTTTTTGCTTTGAAAGTTTCAATAAAGATAGATATATGATTAAAAGAAAAGTTTAGCTTTTAGTAAAATGAATAAATGAAATTACTAAATGGTTAAGTTAGAAAATTTAAGTGATATTATTTATAAAACAGATAAATTATTAAATTGTATTCTATTAAAAATTGCAAATTATTAAATTAATATAAAAGTAAAAGCTTATATAACATGGAAAAATTGTTTATTTTCAATTTGTAAATGTAAAAGAGAATTCACAAAATCAAATTAAACATTTTTTCTCTAGTAACAGTATTTGCACTCGAAGTACAAATTATTATTTCAGTGGTCTCAAATGGAATTGGAATCATTTGCTTTTGTTTTCATACTAAACTTTGTTTATCTATGTACTTACTATTAAAATAATAGCTATAGCCAACTGATGTGAAAGCAGCTTAAAATATGCTTTTACATATTGTACAAAATATCATATTACTTTCATAAAATGTAAATTAATTAAAAAAATCAATTTAAATAAAAAAATTCGCATTTAAATTTAAAAAATAGATTAAAAAAAAACACTTCTAACTGTTCATTGCGGTACAATAGCATGTAGCTAATGTCTTTGTAATAAAGGGAGCAAACAAACAAATTAAAATGAAATAAGATACTAAGGTATTTTTCAGTTAGAGTTTAATCTATGAGAGTTAATATTTGCTTATTTCTCTAAATGAATGTTACACCTACCATTCTTAATGGAAAGCTTGTTGTCAAAAGAAATCTCATTCACATAATACATACTATAGTGGACGCTTGTTAATTCAAACTCAAAGGTTCTCAGAAAAAAATTAAAATTATCCATTGTTCAGAAAAAAATACAGTTTTTTCTGGAATTCTAAGAAAATTGATAGAAAAAAACAACAACAAGTGATTCATACCCAATACCTAACTCTTCAAACCCCAACCCATGCATAAAGGGTTATGAATGAATCCTAGAGCAATGGACAGTGGGATAAGAGTTACTAATGGTTAGCAGAAATGCAATAGTCTGGGAATACAGGCATGTGCTTGTTTACGAAAAGAAATGCAGATGACTTCGACACACAAAATAATAAATACATTGTGTATTAAATGAGGAAAAAAGTATTTTTTTTTTTTTTTTTTTTGTCTTTGCCAAATTTTTAGTTTGAATTTTAACCAAAAGCGATAGAAATTTACTTTGAATCAACGATATTTTAAACATTAATTCCAAAGCAGGTGTTTTTGGCCTTTGGACTAGTTTAAAAGAATTGGGTGAGATTCCGGTAAAATCATACAAACCGGTGCGCCATGTAAACATGGCGACAGTCGCTGGAGCTTGGCGGTCGCCAACCATTTTCCTTGATCAGCACATTAAAATTGCACATATATTCCACTAAAAATGAGCAACCAGTGGACCGTTTTTAACTAAAAAAACCTCAGTGGATTCAGCAACCTAGTTGTACAGCTATCTAAACTAGGCAACCAGTGGTCCGTTTTTAACTAAAAAAACCTCAGTGGATTCAGCAACCTAGCTGTACAGCTATCTAAACTAGGCAACCAGTGGCCCGTTTTTAACTAAAAAAACCTCAGTGGATTCAGCAACCTAGCTGTGCAGCTATCTAAACTAGGCAACCAGTGGTCTGTTTTTAACTAAAAAAACCTCAGTGGATTCAGCAACCTAGTTGTACAGCTATGTAAACTATGCAACCAGTGGACCGTCTTTAACTAAAAAAACCTCAGTGGATTCAGCAACCTAGCTGTACAGCTATGTAAACTACACAACCAGTGGATCGTTTTTAACTAAAAAAACAACAGTGAATTAAGCAACCTAGTTGTACAGCTAATGTAAACTGGGCAAACACCGGCCCGTTTTCAACTCAAAAAAACATCGGTGGATTAAACAACCTAGTTGTACACCTCTTATAAAGTCACTATGATTAGAATACCACGTAAATAGCACTTACGAAAACATAAAACACATCGAATATCAATTTAAAATTCACATTAAAAACCTTAAACATTGCAAAGATTCGTTAAAAAAGAGCACTTACCTTTATTTTTTTTTTTTAATAACGCTCAGAAATGTCCCCAACACCCACCGGCTTATAACGTAAAACCAGCATGCTTTCTTTTATTTAGCTCTATATTCACACCATATTTCTATCAAACACACACAAAAGAACGCTCCTTTTCCTTTCAAAACATAAAAAAAAAACACCATATTCCACACATAAATACTGACGACGAAATTCCCCGATACGCTTACTAACCTACGATAAACAATACTAACCTATGATACGCTTACTAACCTACGATAAAACAGAATCAAAACCATTAGGAAAATCAAACATTAACTTAATCCACTCTATCACCAGCCACAAACAAACAACTATCGTCATTCAATTAGCACTGAATGAAAATACCATACTTCAAAACACCCAGTGTTTCTCTTTGGTTACTAGTCTAAACAATCACCGGCAGGGTACTTCACTCCAGCTGAGCATCGCCCATGACGGCGCCAGAGCCAACGCCAAATCAATTTGTAAACAAAACATCAAAATGTAAACAGCACCGTATACGGAATATAGTCCGAGATTCCCTCACTCTAGCTTCAAAATTAAGTGGGGTTTTTAATTTTTTTTTAATTTGAGGGTTAGCTTGAGAATTTTGTTTATTAAAAAATAAAATAAAAAAATTCGCACATTTTACAAGCACAATTAATATTATTACAAAAATACAATGCAACTAAGATTATAAATATCAAAAATAGCAATATAATATACAAATGACTTTGATAACAATACAATTTAATGATATCATCAATTTTTTACCCAATTAAATATTTTATCTGCATTAGCAAAATCGAAAAACTCAGCATGCGGGAAAAGCCCGTGAGTGTTATTTTTTTGAATGGGATTTAGTGTCACGCATGCAGGAATCGGGTGATCCTATGGTCTAGCACGAACACTGTCAAATTAACCAAATTCAAATTAAAGAGCATCTACTGTAAATCTGTTATGTTTGAAATACACTTTAAGCAACGATTGCAATGCACAGGAATTCTTTAGTGTGCATCAAAATCGGTTAATTTGAACTGGAGATATGTTCATATGTTGTTTATGTTCATTTTGTTTGTAATTGCATTCGAAATATGAGTACAAATGTTTGAATAAGGTGTTTAGATAAATGTATTGTAGTTTTGGGTTTAGTTTTTCTTATATAACTACGTATGTTTATGTTATGTTTGGCGAGAAAAAGAAGTTGCCAAGGTTAGACGTTGTCGGGAAAAAAAAAGTCGCCAGCTAAACCTGCCCCCGCTTACGGAATTATTCCCCTTTTCGAGACACACTGTACCATAACAAGTTAAAGAAGCAAGACGAAATACGAGTACATTCACGATAACAAATACTTTACATTCCATAAAAACCAGCAATTTTACACTCAATGAAATTAAACCGAAACCAATACATTCCGATTCAGGCGGAAATTCTACAACGTAGAGTTACGAACATTAGAAAAAGTAAAGTACATTCTATTAATTATCGGAAAAATAAATCAAATGTTCCAAATAAGATATACAGTTTAAAAAGCTATATTTTAATTTTACCAAACATGGCAAACATGATGGCCTGTTAAATGTAATTATACGGCAAACATGGTAAATGACAGCTTGACAAAATGAAACAGACTTTCGTTTATAATATAACATAACTAATGTGATAAAATTATTTATAACCTGAAAATCATTTCCAGTAAAATCAATTCCCCGGACAAACGGCAGCACACCAGTCACGGCCATTTTGGTCAACAAAACAAATATCGGTTTCAGATCAGAGAGTTCATATATATCGAATGAAAATATGATTCGATACAGAGATTGCTCCTTGATTCGATTGGTTATTTGGACGAGCCTAGCAACATGTGAAATAACTTCTAACGAATGACAAACAAAAACGTCCTCAAAATTTGGGGATAAAATAATATTTCCTTTTTTACTTTGAACAAATTTATAGATTCTGACAATTATTTCTTATCAATCAAAAATAAATAATATCTTTTCTAAGTATGGTCATAATGTTCAGCTCCCAGAAACAAGACGGGAAAACGCGCCAAATTGGCGATTTTTGAAAACGCGCCAATAAGCACCCTAAACTAGGAATTAACCTTTAAGTGCAATAAATGGAGGCTTATTTGAGATCTTTGATTTTATAAATGTAAAACAATTTTTATTTCAGAATTGGGGACAGCACGCTGATTTTTCCCTCATTCTTTGTTTAAAAATCCGCTCTCTTTATTAGAAACCCGATTATGAACATGAAAAATCGGTATTAAATTTAAATTCCTTGATTATTTTTGATTTATTTTCTTAAACAAAGCTACAACCTTGGTTTTTTCGGATGATAACTTATTAAAGACAATGTCAATTTTGTGCGGTCCTATGGGGGGTCCTTTCACGTCGAGAAGAAGAACACCTCTGAATCAGCTGGTGTAGGTAAAATAATGAAAGCCCGCCCATTTAATTGTATTGCTCTGCATTACGTTTTGCCGAAAATATAATTTAAAAATGATTTATATAACAGATGAACCATTATGTCTTGTAGATTTTGGTGGGAAATAAATGGAGAAAAGCATAACAGCATCTAGTGGAACACTTTTAATGCTATAACTGAACAAGAAAAAGGACATCTGCGATCGGCATCTGTTGACATTGATAATTTTAGGATAAACTCGTTGCTCGTTTGTATTTGTGTCAGTTCATATAAGTAAATATGTATGTGTATGATATTAAATAAGTACATTTATCTTGTACTTTATAAGTACATTATTCTTCCCAAACTGGATTATTTCTAGCACAAATTTTCGATAAGATATAGCTTTTCGTAAGGCTTAACTGCAGCCAGGCTTAGTATGTAAACATGTTTACATAACAAGCATGGAATAAACACCGTAGAATGATATTAACGACAGCTGGCTGTGCCGGCACAGCCAGCTGTCGTTAAAAAAGGGTCTCTAGATCTGTGTTACGCGATGAACGTTTTGATCGTCCCCCATCTTGCTGGTAGTTAAGTCGAGCGATGGCAACGGCTGCCCTTTTTTCAGCATGGAAAGGGTTGCGCCTCAAAGGGTTAAACTATACATCTACAATACTGCTACAAGTTCAAAAGTGGTTAGGAGTTGAGAAGAGCCCTCTCGATTGGGGATGGGTGCGCATTTCTGAAGGCCTTAATCCGAAGATGATGGCGAGAAATGTAGCTCCTCAACACCTCTTAAATATGATTTCAGGCAACTGCAAGAAGGGTTGCAGAAAGGCGGGCCTCAAATATTCTACAGTTTGTATCCATTATTGTCCGAACCTAATGCGAAATGTGCAAGACATTGATTTTGGAGCTGACTTACAGTGCCTCGAAGAAGACGACCCATCCAACGATGAGCATTACGGCGCTTTTTGGTTGATAGTCTTTGATGACACAGACAACACAGTTCCAGGTGATCCTGCTTATGTTGTAGATATCGTCTAACCAGGATCATAAAACAAAAAAGCAAAACTACGTAAACTTTTTTTTTCTTTTTCAGTATCTCCTCATAAAAATATTAGTGTAAATAAGTATTTCAAATAGAAATATTTTTTTCATTCTTTGGACGGTGATTTATAAAACGCCTACATTTTTGAAAGGGGGTGCATAGATACTGCATATTGAAATCTACTATATACAATATCGGTACTATTACATAGAGCTTTGAAATTAAATTGGAGTGGGTGGGGAAAGGTGAGCTGTGAGTCCCTCTAGACCTTCGTTTAGTTCATTATTTAATTGCTACGTGGAAGAGGAAAGCTAACTTACCAAAGAAGTACGTTTTCTTGGTTGGAATTCATACAATATTGCTGAAAAATACCAACAAATTTTTTTGGGGAATTTCGAAAGCCTGTATCTTGGGAACTGTTGTGCTTAGATAACGATTCTTGTATCAAATTATGACAATATGTCTACTGCAAAAAATACAAATAAGAGTTTTCATGAAAAAATTATTCTTCAGGGATAAAACTGGCGAAAACTGAAAAAATGCAAATGATTTTGGAAAAAAAGAAAAAAAAAGGAACATTTGACAGGTTGAATCTTAGAAACTATTGGACTTACAGTGACAATTCTGGTATAAAATTGTGGAAAATTTAGTCTACTTTAAAAATGCAAATAAGATTTATTATAAAATAGTTCAATTAGGTCAAAATCGGCAAAAACTGAAAAAATGTACAAATTTTCGCTGTTTTTAAGATTTTCGAAAAGTTGCGTTCGTCTCCTGAAGTCGAAAACTTGGAATATTTATTGGATCAACATCACAAATAACTCAGCAAAAGATCATAAATACCAGATTAGATACAAGGTTCGATGTAAAAAGTTACTGGACTAAAAAGTTGTGGGCCAATCTTTAGCAAGCTAGCGAAGTGACGGGCCGTATAATTGGGATTTATGTGGGATTTTGAATGATTTATGTGGGTTTTACACGGTATTTTGATATGCTTCGCGGGCCGCATTGAAAGCCGTGGCGGGCCTTATTCGGCCTTCTGGCCGGAGGTTGCCCATATGAGATTAACAGTTTTGTCAGTTCCCAGAAAACATTATATGTAACAACCAGGCAAAACTTCAATAATTGCGTTTTAATGATAATATCAAATATCAGTTTCGAATAAATAGAATTTATGTAAATTTCATTTTTGAGCAAAATGCATTTTGAGTTTAAAATAGGAATTATTTATTGAATTACTTGCTATCATTTTCGTATAAATGCATTAAATGCTTGACAAATGGAATTACTGAAAAAAGTCAGCAAAAATAAGTTCGTGTGAGAAGTCTCAAGAAACAGACACTGTAACGTTAGTCTGAAGATACGACAACCAGTAGTCGCAACGCAATCACGCAGCGACTTCACAGTGGAGTGGTTACACAGTAGTCACAAGATGGCTTCACATTAACGTTATCTACTGAATGGTCTCAAATAAAGTGTCATAGTGACCATGCAGTGGTGTCGCATCACTCACGAGTCCAAATGCGACCTTTACAGTGACATCACAGCGACTCTTTTCTGACCATTTGTGCTACTAAGGATGTCCATTAAAATATATGTATATGGGCGAGACAGATGAAATTCATTTAGATCACCTTAAAGAAGTATTAAAAAGATTCAAGGAGTACAATCTTAAAATAAATAAGGATAAATCATCTTTCATGACTGATGAAATTATTTACTGTGGCTACAAAATTGACAAAAACGGTTTTCACAAAACACAAGAAAAAATTGAAGCAATTCTCAATGCAACCCGTCCAACTAATGTTTCCGAAGTCAAAGCATTTTTGGGTTTAGTGTCATATTATTCTAGAATTGTGCCTAACCAAGTAAGCGCATCCATTATATGATTGAAATTATATGAATCCATTATATGATCCATTATATGAAGAAAAACGTAAACTTTAGATGGTCCAGTGCTTGTGAAACTGCATTTAAAGAGATTAAAACAGAAATTACATCTGACAGTGTACTGACACATTTTAATCCAAACTTACGGTTAGAGTTAGCAACAGATGTTTCTCCATATTGTATATCAAGAGTATTCTCACATACTATGCTGGTTCAGAAAAGCCAATAGCTTTTGTTTGAAGAACTTTAACAAGTGCAGGAAAACGTTATAGTCAAGTTGACAAAGAAGCCCTTGCAATAATTTTCGGCGTAAAGAAGTTTTACCAATTTTTATATGGCAGAAAATTTACTTTATTTAGAGATAGCAAACCGCTTGTTTCTGCTTCTTCACCGACTAAAAGTATTCCTCTATTATCAGCTGCTAGGATTCAAAGGTATGCATTATACCTCCATACATTTCAGTATGATATACGTTACAAAAAATCTGCTGAACATGGAAATGCCGATTCTTTGTCGTGACTCCCATTACGTAGTGAAGACCTAGGAGTACCCGATTCATTAATATCATCTGATGAAACTGAAACCTTTCAAATAAATCAATTAAACACTTTGCCACTAAGCTCAAAGACTCTTGCTACATCTACAAAGAACGATCCCATTTTAAGACAGTTGCCCAATAGCAGAATTTTCTGTATCAATCGGCAGCACAAGGATCAGAAACCAAAATTTATCTGCGACCTTAACAATCCCTGAATAACCTACAACCATGAGAAATGATAGCGCATTGTGAGAATATATTTGGATTTAACAAATACAGGAAAATCTTGATGAGTACATTATATTTCAAGGATTCATTAACCACACTAATCAAGGGATTTCTGAATTTGCAGATAGATGAACATGCAAAAAATTCTGTAATTTAAAATTGAGTTGATACAATATACAGGGTGGCCATAATTAAACTGCAAGTGTTCAAGGGGTGCTGGAGAGAAAACTACCGAGAATATTCCAGTGAAATTTGGTATCTACACGTTTCAGAACATGCCCAAGTCAAATATGCAAAAAATAAAAAAACCCGTCATTTTCACCCGATAGATGGCACTGTACCGTATTTCAAAGTTCACCGGTGGCATATACAACTTCCAAAACTGATAGACAGAGCATAGTGACATTCTAAAAGGCATATAAACAATATAAAACATCATTTACAGTTTATCAAAATTCCATACAATTCGCTTCGGTAATTAAATTTTTACAGTAACATGCAATCAAAAATTAACGTAAATTAAGATCCCAAATTAAGCAATTCATAAAGATGCTTTGGAAAACAATTAAAACATTATTTATTCTCAATGACACTCATTGGACCTCTTCTTAATCGTTTCATACGCCGGTATTCTTTCAGAGTAGCTGAATAATTGCTACCATTCTGATAGAATATCTTCACTAACAATGCACGTTCCTTCTTATTCAGAGTCATGATTGACCATTACTCAATGTGGTCTTGTTTTTACACTGTTTCGATGGGCTTAAAATTTGCATATATGACGTCCATAAGAATTGAAACACGATATAGCGCCATCTATCAGGTGAAAATGGCGATTTTTTTAATTGCATATTTGACTTGCACATGTTCTGAAACGTGTAGATACCAAGTTTCACTGGAATATTCCTGGTAGTTTTCTCCCCAGCACCCCTTGAACACTTGCAGTTTAATTATGGCCACCCTGTACTTACAAAGGGAAATGGACTCATATACAAAGCAATGCAAAACAAACACAGATAATGTTTTAAAACAATGTAATTGGACTTAAAATCATTGTTATTGAAAACAAGGTAAGCAGGTTGAGTTAAAATTTTGCTAACTACTTTCGATGTTACATGTGAGGCTAAACACCTGTAAGGCACTGATCGCAGTGATATTGATGGTTGTTGCCTTTTGTCTGAAGAAGGGAGGATGCCATACCGTGATAGCCTTAAAAAAACCGTGTGTCTGACTAAAAACGCAAACTTTTTTTTAACCTGCTAGATTGATCTGAAAGCTGTAAATCAATCTGCAGCGCTCGCTGCCGTGCTACACGGTTTCTGCTACCGGGGACAGTTGTATTACCATTTAATTTCTAATTCTGAAATCTCCAAACAATTACTTTACGGAGGTAAATAAGAAGAATTTGCCATTCAACAAGAGTGTATTTTAAGAGAGAGTTATAATTCCAGAAGTACACAGAAAACAAGTTTTGCAAGACTTACATTACGGACATTTTGGGATTGTTAAGATGAAATTACTAGCCCGCAGTTTTGTGTGGTTTCCGGGTATATACAAGAACATTGAAAATCTTGCGAAAACCTGTACCTCTTGTATAAATCTTAAAAATAATCCCCCAAAAGTAGCTATTTACCACTGGGAATATCCTGCTATACCATGGCAACGAATACATGTAGATTTCTGCAGTCCTAAAAAGGGAATAAAATTTCTTTTAGTGGTAGATGCTTACAGCAAATGGCCAGAAATTTTTATTGTGCCTAATACTACAGCAGATCATACGATTAATTGCCTTTCTTCTCTGTTTGCAAGATATGGTTTTTCGCTGGCTGTTGTGTAAGACAATGGTCCGCAGTTTACGTCTGACGAATTTCGAAGCGTTTTGCGAACACATGGTGTGAGACACAGATTAAGTGCCCCTTACCACAATCCTTATCCACAAATGGACAGGCTGAGAGGTACGTCCAAATACTCAAACGACGCCTCAAAACATTAGCTAGGAAACACGGAACTTACAAAGAAAACTTAACGAGTTTTTGCTATAATGTAGAAGATGCCTCATATCACGACGGGGGAGAGTCTGCATCGCTGTTTCTAAAAAGACACATATCAGAACAAAATTAAATTTGCTGATACCTAATGTGTCAGATTCTGTACAAAACAAACAAACCTCAAATATACAAAAACTAAGATTTCGAGAGTTTAAAATAAACGAAACTGTAGCCGTACGAAATTACACTCCAGAAGCAAAACGGAAAATTGGCCAGATTATTGCAAGAAAAGGAAAATTACATTACAAAATTAAAGTAAGTTTGGAAGAGATATGTTGACCAGATTACATCCGTAGGTCCAGATATTTTCGACGAAAGTTCAGAAGAACCAAGTAGTGAAGTTTCAGAGGAAAATATCCCTTCTGACGAAGACACTTCCACCAATGAAATATATCCTGGGCAAGCAAGGAACGTTAGAGTTCCTTCCACTACGACTACCGAGCCTGGACATTCTAATTCCACGGAGAACTGTCCTTCCACAATAGCTACAGATCCTGGACATTCCAATTCTAACAGCACATGTGCTGCAGTTCCAGAATCCAGACCTCCCAATATTCCAGATCCAGAACCTATCGACTTGAGAGCGACAGACGTTCCTGATTCGGTCCAGTCCAAAATCCCTGATGTTAATCTTCCAGCTCTCCCAAATAATCAAACTGTTGTCTCTCCAGAGGTACGCCGATCACTGAGAAAAAGAAGGCTGCGGAACAAACTAAATTATTCGTAAAAAAATTGTGGTGTTTTAGTAAGTATTATAATGCACAGATGGCAGCACTACGCGAGTAAGCAAGTATTCTAATCAAGAAGCTCTAATGTCGGGGTTCCAAACTTTTTTTGCCGCGGCATCCTTCTCAGGCTGAAAACTTTCGCGGCAGGTTACCTTTAAAGCAGTTACGTTA
Organism: Cheiracanthium punctorium; assembly: GCA_038373885.1. Taxonomy (NCBI): domain Eukaryota; kingdom Metazoa; phylum Arthropoda; class Arachnida; order Araneae; family Cheiracanthiidae; genus Cheiracanthium; species Cheiracanthium punctorium. Next base: position 1,663,097 of record JAWZYV010017823.1, on the reverse strand, counting down.
GAATGAAACAGTTTGGAAGCATTTTAATTACTTTTTTATGTTGTTTATAGAGCTAACTATCAAGAAAGTACTCTCTTGGGAAAGGGATATAGAATTTTGACACTCCTCTCCCATTTCAGGGAGTTCCTGTAAAAGAGAGGCTACTGGACACTGAACTCTCTCGAACTTGACTGAAATATTTTTATTTTCACCCTCTTGATCACTGGCTCGTCTAACTTTTTTGTGGGATACCGGTTCAGAGGAAATTATTTGATTATACTTCACCAAAACACGTTTCTTGATTATCTCCACTGCACGGTTTGGGTACCTCTGCTCTATGCGAAACAGTGATCGGGGAGGGGGGGGGGAGTTAAATTTTATGTGCTAAATCGAGTAAAGGAAAGAGATGAGAAGGAGAAATATGCGTCAGCATAATTAGACAGTTCGGTTAATTGGAGTTTACATAATCAACTTTCTACTAATGAGGGATTTTGGGCCTGGCTGTCATGTTCTTGCAGTTAGTGAGAGAGTAAGACATTCATAAATTCGTATTATATTGTTTTCGCAGGAGCAATATTACATGCAGCATTTTATAAAGAAACACAAAAAAGAAAGCACTAGTACACAAATAAGTTACGATCATAGAAGTTTTATTAGAAATTTTAACTGTTGATCTCATAACGACAGCGTGCATATCTTCTTTCTTCATGAGATGACTGACAGTTTTTATTTATATTCTTTTTTTTTCAGAGCATTCGTCCTAATATACACATGCTACATAATCGTAATACATAGCGGCATAGATACTTGAAGCTGAAATTAACACCTTTCTAGCCATGTATGTTTTTAAGAGCTAGTCTATAAAAATCAGGAAGTGATAACTCCGTAAGGTCGGATCCAACTTCCAGAAAAGTTATTGGATACTTTTTATCGATAAATATGCATGAAAATGTGTGAAATAAATTTGCTCATTTGCAATAAAATTTAAGATCACATAAGAACTTTAAAAATTTATGATATGTAAAAATAACATTTTTGGAACTACAATCAATGCATATTATTCTAAACACTATTTTGGACCCAGGATTTTATCAAAATTGAAATGTCGGCAATTTAATAGCAAAAGTGTTTGCGAGGAGTAAATCCGAGTATATTGCGAGTCAATTAGTATATCCACCAAACAAAAGTTCTGTTAAAATATTTTTTCGGACATCACGATAATGATCGATTCCTATGAAACTGCCAATTTTCTTCACGAATGCTTAACATACAAACACACATATTTGAATTTTGAAGTCCCCATTTTTTATGTTTCAGAAAATAATTGTATTGGGATCATCATTGTGTATTTGTATGTCTTATAAAGTTTTGTTCAGTATATTTTAATAACGCCTTATTTATACTTATATGCATGTATAAATATATAGAAAGCTGGAAAAAATGTCTCGATGTGAACTAACAGCAGACTGTATAGTTGATTTATGAAACAAACTCTTAGTCAGAATAATTTAATACTTTAATAGATTTTAAGCATTAATTAACGTGAAAAAGAGTTCTGAGTAAGTACTAAATGAACGAACGATGAACTTTCAAAATGTAATTATTAAATCACATTTCTATTAATTTTATTGAATTAACCGAACTGTAAAAGTTTGATAGATATATGTGAATCATTAGTTCATTAATTTTGATTTTATTTCTTACACAATTTCTAAATATCTAGAATACTAAATTAATTTTTACCACGATTCATAGAAGTTTTTATAACTATCAATAGTTCGATTGATATGTGAGGCTAGTATGCTATGAAGCGGGCTGCAAAAAGTGAAGTGGTCCGTACAGCATGGCTCTAAAAAACATCTAGAACATTCTCTTTTGGCATACAATCCGAACACTGTAAGTATCGCTAATCAAGGACGTCGTATTCGATGATAAATGTGTTCCTAACGCCGAAGACAACAGCTAACGAGCATTTATATTGCAAAGTCATAGAAAATCATTACAAAGTGCTTGAAAAATGCAGTGAACCAAGAAAGTAAAAGTCCACGGTGTATATCAGAGAAGGATTAGAGCTGCTTATTTATTATGTATTTCAGATAAGTAGAGAAATTCGAAGACAAATATGTAGAAGAAGGTATGATTGTCAAGATAAAAAGATACACTTAGTAATTCTAAAGTTTTTAGCCTGAAAGAATGGTTCTGTTGAATCCGACCTTGTAGGATAGTTACATTCATGTTGCTAAGCTCCAGATTTCAGAACATGTAAGATTAGCATGCATAACTTAGAACATTGTGCAGTTCACATAAATAATATATATATATTTACATGATTGTTATCACAGTGAGTAAAACTCTTTTCCTGAGCAACAAGTGAGCAACTTCCTCAAAATTATTATAAACTAATTTAAAAAACAAAAAGAACAGCATGTCTTTGTGTTGAAGGCAGAAAAATCACATATGGGATAAGACACACATCTTTCCTTTAGTGCAGAAAATTTGTGAATGTTATACCATGCCACAAGAACCACTTTTTACCTATATTTAAACCTGAATATATGTTTCAGTTTATATCTATACATATATATCTCATAAATATAAATTTATAATGACTTTTTTCATGGCCCCATGTTTTTCAGCTTATTATCATCAGAGAACTCCGTAAACATATTATGTAGTAGTACAACACACTCCAAAAGTTGTGTTTTGGCTCATAAATTTAAATAACTTTGTATTTAACAAGCAAAAGACTAATATATGTGCGTTTTAAGATATAAAAAGATCAGCAGTAGGATCCTTATACCTGAAATGCACATATAGTTTTATTCTATTCGTATGCTCTTTAAAAACAATGTTTTTTAATTATATTTATGACTCAATTGCTACAACATCTTCTTACACATATAAAAGTAAAATACCTCTAAACATTTACTAATCTGTCATATACGTTGAATTTTTGGAAAATTGTAAAAAATATGACGCCTCATATGTTTAACAACAAAAGCACGTAATAGACAGTGATAATTACATGATTTACAGGCTAATTACAAAAATGCACTTAAAGATTTATTTACAACAATTTATAATACATATATGTATTTTATAGGGAATAGCTTTCTGTACAAGTAGATCAATACATTTGATTTTTCTCTAATAAGCAAAATTTATACAGTATTTAATTTTCGTAAATTAATTATACAAGCTTAACTAAGACACACTAGTTGATTGCATGATTTTGTTTTCCAGTAAGGCATTCAATAAAGTATTATAAAAATCTCTACAACAGTTTATTAATAATAGTGCTTGTGACATGGTATTTTTAAGTATAAAGAGAAGTGACACTAAAAACGTCCATACTGAAAGATCTACAACCACAACCAATATTTTGGTCGCCTATTATAAGTTTAGTTTTATAAATTTATGTACACATATTCGTATAAAACCCTAAATCTAAGAATGTTTTTATGCTTTAAAAATATTTAATTGAGTTTTAAGTTGGTGGTTTCGCAGGTTAACCTCCTGACCAAATGCGATGATTGGAATATCGAAAAATTATGGTTAAGAAACTGTTGAAGCGAAAATCATTTAAACAGCTGTTCTGAGCCGTGAACAAGCATAAACATTTAGATTAAAACACTAAAGCAAAAATGTGTGTCTGTTCTTCAGAAATTTCAGAATTAAGTCACTAATATTATTCAAATTTTAATGTAAAGTTTTGGAAAAGGTAGTTTATAAACAAATAAATATGAACAAGAATAACTTACTTAAATTTCTATGTTCTTCCAATAAAATTTTGCGGTCATATGCACGTTTTCTAACTTGCACACAACAGCTAAATTTTAGTAAATTATTTTGGATTAGATTTAATACACATTTATACATTTGAATTTCAATGAACTAATCTGAAAAGTTTTTACTAAATTTCAAAAAGGAAACTAATGAATGTTCCTTTACTAACTATCGAGCTTTTAAATTTATACAGAAATAAAAATCGTACTGTATTATGTATACTTAAATTTTAAATCTCTGTAAATGCCATTTTCAATGAAACTATATTAGTGTTACGTATTAAATATATATGTATGGAAGATAATTAATTTTTCATAATAAATCGAATAAATTAAAAACCAATTGTGCAAGTCTACTTGTGTTCATCAAACATCTCCATTTACCTTTCGTAAAAAACACTCTATTTTAAAAAGAATAAATTCTGAGAAATTGCAGCTAAGGGGTTTTCGGTTGCCGAGTAACGACGCACGAACTTCCCGCCAGAACCCTTTTCTGATATTATGTGGATTCTGTTAACTCAATGGATAGGTGAAGCTGTCAATCAAACTTTAAGCCAATAAAAATTAATGTACAGCCCTTGGCCATCTAGAGGTGAACTGTAGAAACAGGGCTATTAAGCCAAAAATTCTCGAGAGACGGGAGATTTTTCTGGAGCAACGATGCAGTGTAGAACGCGTTAAACCTTCCATTAGCAACTTCTCGGAGGGTCTCGGGTCTTCCGCGAAATCGCCGACTGTGACTGATAACCATTGTTTTTTCCCCTTTGTTTCCAATTTTTTATTTTTTGAATTACGAAACAAAATTTATAAAAAGTAATTATGATTTGGAAGAACATGTGAGAATAAAGTATAACTAAATTTTAAAAGAAATGATTACCGAAAAATCCCTATTATAAGTCCCCTTTCTGCGGGGAGGGGGGGGGGACTTATCGGGGAGAAGACCTTATAATTGCCCCCCTTTAATCGAATTTTTAAATAAAATTGTGCAAAAGTTCAAAATGAATACAGTTATTAGAAAGACCAAACGATCCTTGATAAATAAGTATTTGTTGTGGTTATACGCGTTATTAAGTACTTTGAACGTTATTTCAAGTCTGTAGGTTAGCAGAAGTGGGATTTAATAAAATTAAGAAAAGGGATTTATACAAAAGGAGGTATGCAAAAACAGCATAGAAAATTTGCAAAATTCTAATACGAAGTGTTTATAATGAATTTTGTATTTCGTATTAGTGTTTCTCCAGTATTTTGATAATCATACAATAATGTTTTAAGCTACGTAATATATATATATATATATATATATATATATATATATATATATATATATATATTTTTTTTTACAAAAACTATTAAAACAGCAGTAGATTAGCAAATATTAATTAATAACTTAAAATAACCTGTTTCCATAATACATGATTAATACATTTTTTCTCAGTTAGTTTATTTTTGTTGCATTTACTTTAGCATTAAATGTACAGGTTCACTTTACCTTTTAAAGCTTTTGGACTTTCTGATGTACACGTATAAAAATATCTTTGATTTAAAATTCTAACGGAAGCCCTGTCAGTTATGTTTGGCACATTTTATCAAATAAATTATATTTTGTGTTTCAGCTAAAAATCCAGCAACTACTAACTATTTATGTTCTTTAAAGTGTTCGGCACAAATTACACCAGCATTCCAAAACCTTAAAAAAAGAAAAGATTGTTAAAAAAGCTTGAAAAACAAAAGAATTCTTTAAAAATTAGCAATTTTTTAAACTGTTCGTTACATGTCGATTAGGGTTATAGTGATTGTTGAACAGTGATATTATTATTATTATTATTTAGTTGAAACAAGCAATTTATTAAAAATAATAAAATTCAGGGTTTTCCACAAAGGCATGCTGTATTCATTTCTTTTCAAAAAGACATAAAAAGTATGCTTTGAAGAAATACTGACATTCAAGTACATAATATTTCGAACATGAATAGTTTTATAATGGTTACATTTTTATCACAAATCAATTATTCTCATGGTTATGCATACATGTAATTATGAAATATGTGTCAGTTATTATTGAATTTCAACTGAAATACATATCAGAAAGGAAACTCTGATTTCAAATTTCATTCAGAACTTCACCAATGTAATCAGATATTTAAAAAAATGTTTAAGATGTGCTAATGTATTACACAATTTCTGTACGAAATTCTATTATTTTTCATTTATGTAGTGACAGCGAAGGTGAAAAATAAGCATTGTTATCATACACAATGACATTAGGAGACTGTTAAAACATTTAATCATAAAAGTAACTTTTGATTCAATAAAATTTATGTAACGTTATTGTGTATTAGAAGTGCGAGTTCGAAAGATATTGGATTAGGTACTGTACTTATTCAGAAAAGGTCCTAGGTAATAGCCGAGTACAACAACTGATAATGCAATTATCATAGAATTCATACCATAATTTTTGATTAAAAAACAAAAAATTACAGTTATTTTAATCATTTGAAACGTTTACCAAAGAACATTATAGATCTGAATATATTTTAAAATTTAATTTGACGCGAGATGTGTACCCTCGTTCTCAAGAGGAACATAGCTAATCTTTTTGAAAACATGAATTGCGAGTTTTTAAAGTTTAACTCGAATTAAAATTTTTTTCGAAAAATTGTCAAAAACAAATAAATAAATAAAATACTCTGCCAAAGAGAGCAAATCCACGACAAAAAGTCGATCGATCATGATGATGAGAACGAGATAACGGCAGTTCAAGCATTCCGTCTGCGAAAACACACCGAAATTGACTTCGAAGGTCCAGAACCCTTTGGGATAGTCTAGAACATTCTCCAAAATCATAAAATACGCTATAGTACCCTGAGACATTCTTAAAATGTTTAAACTCTATTCTCAACTTCTTCACTGATATTTCATTAGAGAAACATTCTACAATATTCTCGAATATTCTGACCAGTCTTGTCCGCTTCAGCACTCGATTACCAGCCCGTTTACCGACTACCCTTCAGAAGTCTTTTGGTGTTTCTTCAACTTCCATATATCGGAATTACCATACCATGTAACACCCACCTTCGGGCAGTGCTGTTTGGTTGCGGAGTTTTAAACTGCACAGTGAGGTTAATATATCATTTAAAATATTTAATGTTGACAACAAGATCAAATATGTCAACAAGAAATGTTTTCTTAGATTAGAAAAAAAAATACATGGATGGATCGTCTTCAGCTCTTAGGGACGAAAAGAGGCTAGAAAGACAAAATTCCGAAACAAACTCTGTTTGCAGATGATGATAGTATTTGCATTCTGAAAACTACAACGTGGGACCCGGATGGTGGAGTGGTCAAGAACACCTACTTTTCCATTGACTTGCGAGTGACCCAATGGCAATAATTTCTATATTTTGTCTGCTCGTAAATATTTTCATTGTGTTGTTCCCATGACCTTACAAGTATGGGTTCTTAAGATTAAGCACACAAGTACGAAGATAAATATAATAAATCTGCTATGTTTAAGTGATTTTGTGTTTTCGTAATTTTCTATGGATTGATTGAATGTTAATGCGGCTGAAACTGATATTTCATTGTAACAGCTATCTATTTGCGAATTGAATAGAGATAATTATTTTATCGATATACAGGGTATTATACCGACGAATTCAGAGAGATAATAGCTGAGCTCATGAGGATCACAAAGCAACATAGTAACTCTGTCCCATTTCTGCATAGAAAGGAAAATGTCTGAAACCTACAAAATCACTTATTTCCAAAGTTACTAAACTCGCTACACAGAAAATAAGTACATATTAAGAAAGAATGGAAAAAGTCCAATAAAAGAACATTAATTGCATAACGATAACTAAATTTAATGACAGGTTACAAGCGCTGAAACATTGAAAAAATGCAAAATCTAATTTTCGACAAAATATTTAATCGTCCGTTCTGCAAATACCGTCCTAGACACAATAGGTAAAATTGACTGAAATCTGGTTCATTGCAACAGCTTTAGAATAAGCTAACAATGAACCAAATCGGCTGTCTCATTTCACGTTGTTTAAAAATCGAGCTTCGCCATAGCTCCACCTCCTGAGCTTAGTTATTCAGTTTTAACCATAGTCCCTTTTGAGTATATTCTAATTATTTACAACTTATTTATTGCATAGAGATAGGACAAGGTTGTTATGTTGATTTATGCTCCACAGGAACTTAGCTATTACCCCTCTGAGTTTGCCAGAATAACAATAATAAGGAAACACACTGTATACCATTGGTGTTACAGATTATATACGATATATAATATGTTATACTAAGTGATACTCTAAACGTAATAATTCAAGATGAGAGTTCGCAACACCAACGGTATAAAATCCATTGTACCTCCTAAGTCATACCACACACATACGATCTATTACATTAATGTCTAGCTATATTTTCAAAGTAATAATGGAAGAAAAACGTTCGCAATATATTTTATATAAATGTGTGCGCGTGTGTGCATGTATGTTGTGTTAACCCGAAAACAGACATGTAGTTCATGTAAACTGTCCCAGTCAGCAAGACGCAAAAAGAGACCGACTAACCTCGAAATATATAAAAATCCAATCGGCGCATTTGGTCAAGAGATTAAGCTGTGAGAATTTACCACTTCTCAATACAGATTTCTATTTAAAAATTGTCCGATTGTCTAGTATGACTATCCTATGACAATGAAGGCAGTGATTTTACAAACAGAACGTATTAAGCTTACAAAAAGTCATCTTGGCTGATAAACTGGGACAACAAACACGAAGTACAAGGGCTGTAGTGTTTAGAAGTGTTGAGAAATGACATTCGTATTACTAAAATGAAGTATGCATTTCTCGAAATTTGCAAATTTGCGAATTCGTTGTTGGTATTTGTATAATTAATGAAGATTGTAATGTATCGAATTGAAATACGTTAAAGAATGTCGTTTGTGCTCAACGTACCTTTTTTGTAGAAAAGAAAATAATTTGTTTCTATGCCAAAGGTTACATTCATTTCAATAAAAAACTTTAAAAACTAGTTTTCAATGTTCGTTTAAAACAAGTAGGAATTGTTTTGAACTAATGTTTTTATAAACTATTTTCTTGATGTAAGATACAGATTTAACAGTATATAAATTAAAAAATATTCCATCTAAAGTTTTTAAACTTTTCAGTACAGTAAGTAGTAAAAGAAATACCGAAAGACTGAACGAATTTAATGAACTCATCGTGCATTTTAAGACACGTGTATTTTAAGATTCTCGTGTAAGATTTTCTCTTTTTTCGAAGAAAGTGACTATTATGCATGAATATCATGATATTTCAGGTGGAGTAAATACAGAACATGAATGAACGAAAATTTAGAATGGTCACATTATGAGGGGGGAGGGATTGGAAGAAAAACTAGTGAAATGAAGAAATTGAATTATAAAATTCTTTTCTTCAAAATAACCTTTTATTCGTTTCGTTTTGTGCTAGAATGTGTATGAAGAAATTTTACTGTTTATTTTATATTCAACATGTTTATGAATATTTTTATTTAAAACTTTCGAAGATTTCTGAATAAGTTTTGTTAATAACGTAATCAAACCTTTCACGGTATGTAATGAAACGCAGCAAAGGAAAGTAACTGAAAATCATATGTATAGTGTAAAAAAAAAAACGCCATTTTAGTTTGATTCTGATAGATAGTGAATTTTTTTTTAGAGTGATTTAAAATAATGATTTAAAAAAAAATTCTGTCTTTCGTGATGTCTCCACTTCTCATTCCAAATTCGTAGAACGATGTTTTTTTTTTTTTTTTTTTTAAGTAAATTCTTTTCTCGTGTTAATTGCGAATTTCTTACCATAGTTTTAACTTGATAAAAAACGCACAAACATTTGCCTAAGCATATACATTTATACAAATCTAGAAACACACACACACCTATACTAATTTAAGTTCTTTCAGCCATTAGTAAATAGGTTACGACCTAATTTATTAACTGTAGTTGTGATAAAACTCTTTCTGAGAATAATATATATATATATATATATATATTAATAATAGCTCATTTAAACAACTTACACATGCACGAACATGTTAATTTCCGACTGATATGTGTTTCAGTTTTTCAGTTGAAACTGCGGAGAATCTACAAGAGAAATTCTGTGTTAGAACAGAGATTTTCTATTTTTATGTACTGAAATACTGGTAGTTGCTGACAAGTTTTGAAGTGAAAGAAGTAGGTTTCTTTTCGCCTTTCTGCGTCTAATTTATTTCACTATTTGGCAGGAGGTATGAAAGTCTCTTTCCCAGGTGAAGTTTAATTTTAGGTAACGAAGAGGTTATTTTTATGAAACATTAAAAAAAGTGAAAGCTCTTTTTTGTTTATTTCGTTTACTTTTTTTATGATATGCTACGAAGACGAAAATATAGTTACCTTTATTTGTTTTTCGTCTGAAGTTTTGTCGAATGCAGAACATTAATAAGGATTAAAGTGCACTTCTTTTTCTATTTTTGTTGCTTTATATAGCAGTAGAGTTCCAAAAAAAACCGATTAATAAGATTTTAATAGAATATTTATAGATTGGAAATAATGTATTGTATAATAAAATTATTCTTTATTAAAACATTAGTAGCGCCAATAATTTAAATATATGTGCCGGAGTAAAATTCATGACAGAAAATAATGTTAATATGTTAATGCGTTTTAACGATTTTGCCGTAAAGTTTCGTAAATAATGATTTATTTAGTTAGTAAACACAAAAAAGAAAAATAGATTAATTAGAATTTTTTAAAATATGAATTAAAAAATACAGTAAGCATGTTAACAAAAAAGATAAATACTAACTGAAAAATCACTCAAATTACTGGTGTTAAACGATAAAGTAATTAAAAAACTTTGTAAAAAACACACATAAGAAGTAATAGGTAAGAGGATACGCACGTTTCGTTCAAAAATTGTTTTGAACTTCATCAGTCCAAGCCCTTCGTCGTAAAGAACAAAGGGAACTGAAAAGAGATCTTTTCAGTTCCCTGTGTTCTTTACGACGAAGGGCTTGGACTGATGAAGTTCAAAACAATTTTTGAACGAAACGTGCGTATCCTCTTACCTATTACTTCTTATGTGTGTTTTTTACAAAGTTTTTTAATTACTTTATAAATACTAACTATTTAGCCCGAACTTCATTACATACAAAATATAAAATATTCGTTAAAAAAATGGCGTCAAAAACGCTAAAAACCTGATTGTAAGATTTATAAAATATACTAAACTGAATGACCATATATATAGATTTCGACAGTTAATAAAATAAAAATATATCATAAAATTCACAAAAAGTAAGTTTTAAGATTTAAAAAAAGGAAAGGACGAAGGAAAGATGAATTTTTCTTTAACTAAGTAGGCCTCTGTGTATATTGTAAGAATACTGCTAACTAAGAATAAGTGAAGTTCTGTCATTTTTTATCTGTACAACATTTCGATATGTGAATGTGCTGTTGCACATACAATAAGAATGGGATGCAATTCTTGGCATATTTTATTACTATTACTATCGTACAGTCAATGTGGATCGCCTGCGTAGTTTTTGAAAGTTTCAGATTTTCACTGAAACTGTTTTGACTACGTTATTTCACTGAAAGGTAACTATATTTTCCCATGAAAGACGCACTTTTCCCACTAAATGCAAAAGAATTACTAACACCTACTTTTCTCTGCTTGTGTGATTTACTGCAGTATAATTATCAGTGTCTGTAAACATTAATATTTAAAAAGGTAAGAAGAAAAGGTATGTCGAAGAGTTTCAAGGCAAAAATGTATCTTAAGATTGTATTAAGTGTTTGAAAAATTACGTTTCCTAGACTTCTATTTTTAATACTGATTCTGTAAAAAAGTTATTGCCTACTGCAATTAATACTCAGCTCAAAATTTAAAATTAGAGCTTCATAAAAAGTTATCATAGATTGTTCATTAAAAAAATATTATGAGGAGGTATAAATTTCAGAATAGATCTAAAGGAAATAACGCAAATAGAAATGTTATAAATACATTTAAAGAAAATTTCTTATTAATTTCAATTTACTACAGTTTAATTTACAAAAAATTAAAACTATATTATCCAGAAATATTAAGTACAATGAAAAAATCTGTTTCAATTTAAAAATTAGGTTTTGAAAACTTACAGAGAATAATTTTCGAGGCGTGATAAGTATTTTCAGAAGTAAGGAAATAAAAAAGAAAGGTTTTTAAAGAAACAAACAATTCTTTTTAACGACACAAAACACAAAAAGAAAAAGATGAAGAATCAAGAAATAGCTGTAAAACGTATGATCAATCTCAATTATTAACCTTTTTAGCAATGATAAATGAACATCTCTCTAACATTAAACATAATTAAGAATTTTCTGTGAAGTAGCTGTTTTTAAAAATGAGCTTTTAGAAAATAACCAGTCCCTTTAAATATTGTTAAATTCTAAGCTAAAAATTATTGAAAAAGAAAATAATGATATGTTGACTCTATATACACGTATAAAAGTAGTCTTCTTTAATTAAACTATTATTTAATTTATTCCAAATCAATCTTAAAGATGGAAAATATAAGTGATAAGAAATTTTTATAAAATAGATGGAAAATTTTATTTAAAGGTAAATTTTTTATATAAAGAATTCTGAGCAAGAAGTTCATTCTTATTTTTATAAAATGAAGTATAGAATTTAATGAGAAATTTCCTTCTATTTCAAAGTGTATGTACAATTCCAAATTCTAGTGCTCAGATGCGATGATTATCATTTAGACTTTTGTATACTTTCTTACCAAATAGTGACGGGCAATCAGAAAAGGCTGGGCTGCTCTACATATCATAGAGGTTAAAAATTATATAGCTTTCAATATATTTCTTATGTACATACATATAATATATATATATTTATATTATTATATATTATTTAGGTAACACATGAAATAATGTTCCATATCAATCATCTATGTCTTCTCATACTCTCGACGCAGCTGTCGCTTAGTAGCAACAGTTTAAACGTATTGATGCAGTTTCTAAAAAAATCTATTTGGTGCTTTTCTACTTACATTATGTACAGTGGAAACACGTACAAATACAACATCACATAGAAAAGATGCGTCGTCGGTTTGCATCATTTTGTACACTTTTGAAAAAAATTACTTTAATAATAATTTTTGCTAAGACCTTAATCAGACCTGTAGCTATATTCTTGTTGGCGGTAATTAGAAGATGCACCATACTGTTAAAAATATTACTTGATGCGAAATATTCACATAAATGAGAGATATACGTGTACAGAAATCCACATCAATTATACTTTTTTTTCTAAAAATGACCCTTTGCTTTGATGCTGCTGTGCTTAACAATAAAGTTATTCTACATATCATTAACAGTGACTAGATGCCATGATAAGACTAGTAAATGCTCAGTGGAACAAGCTGTCACATTTTAAAATTGGCACTTATTGGATCGATTTTGACAGCTTGTTTTGTGATAATTTTAAACTAAAATATATTTAATTATCCGATGTTTTTGTGCACGAACATAACGGATTCTCTTTATGAATATAAGAAAAAGAATTTTTTTTTTAAAGATGAGATATCAAAGATACCATTTGCAATAAAATACCTGAAGAAAAAATGCCAATGAATTCTAATATTTTAAAAGTTTCTTCAGCTGTATAAAAACTGTATTTAAAATTTTTATCGAAAATAAATAATTTTTCTAGTTTCTAAATTTAATTATACATACATACATATACATATCCCTCTTTTAGTATGAACATCAAAAATATTTCTACAGGTCTGTCCTTCACATTCGTTAGCACTGATCAGGAGGCTTTGTAATACAGTGACCAATATTTTCATCGCCTGCATCAGGCATACCACTACATCGCCGAGTTCCAATAATTAAAACCGCTTTTTGATCGTTGGGATCTACTACGAGGACATCTTCCACCTCTTCTTCTTCTACACCTTCCAGTCCTAGCATTCTCAATGAAGACGACTGGGAAACAGATATGCACTGACTGGATGCTGACGGCTGAGGAGGATTTGAGCATTCGGCTTCCTGTCCTCCACAGTCCTCAGCAGGGCCTTCTGCCCCAGAAAGCGTTCCAGAAATGGTGGTAGATGAGAAATCATCCGAAGCAGTCCAAGACACGGTGTCCAATCCTGGTTGGGATCGCAACTCGGGATAATTTCTGAGCAGACCGTTTGTAGAAGTTGCAGATTCCTCTTCTTCAACATACCACAGCATGCTGTTGTCGATTTCGTCTTTACCATCGTAGTCCTCTGGCAGTTGGACATCACAAATAGACAATTCGTCCTCTAAGGGACTGGTCACTTCTTCGATCACGATTCCACCACATGCTTGATTATCTTCGTCGTCATCGTTATCGACGGGAATAACCGTCACTGACGGTGCACTAGCATCATCACTGGATTCGGCACTAATCATTCTGATAGGAGGCCCCATGTACTTTGTTTTAGTCTGTACACTAGGTGTTATTTTGCTTTTGGCAGGTGAGCGATAGGATCCTCCGTCGGACATTCCAGAACTACAGAGGCTAATAACACTGCCCACTAAAGGTGTTGGGCTGAGTTGAGAGCCTGATCGCCTCTCTTCAGAGTCTACGTGCTCTAGCGCATGACGGCGACTTTTAGAGTCACTGGTGGACGCAACAGGCCATGACAGAGTTGGAGAAGTACCACTTTCTTCGTGAACAGAAATGGTAGCAAGCGGGCTGTAATGGGCGCCAAGTGTTCTGTCCACGGAGGCGGCATCTGAAATTGAACACTGTATCATAAATTAAGAAAAGAAATTTTAGAAAGGACAGTTAATGAATGTGATACTAGGAAGACACATCATCTTACGAATCAAAATTCTGAAGAGTTCCAGTAGATGTGCATAAAGTGGCACATTTCCGAATGATTAATTATTGAAAATATGCAGTAAAAAATAATTAAAAAACGTGCGATATTCTGAGTCATAAATACTGCAGAAGAAAGCTGGTTATCCAATACATATACCATATACAGGGTGTCCCAAAAACATTGAGCACGGCACTTATTCATTAAATATTGATCACAGACATGTATAATAAATTGTAAAGTTACGTGAAAAAAGTACAGAATTTTATGAAGTCTATTAAATTTTCACGAGATTAAATTTGAGTAAATACAAAATTTGAATTTTTGTACGACCCCCGTACAAAAAAATTACCTGTTAGTAAAATGTCCCCCGTACACTAATGAGGTGGTATACAACTTTTGAGAATTATATCCTAAAAAGTGTCAGAAACATGAAAATAAAAATATTTTGAATTGGTATGGTGAGTTGAAAACAAATGTGCGTCTATTGCAGGACTGAAATTTATGTAGTTAGTTATTATGAATTGCTCGTTTCTTGAAGTCAGGAATTATTCTACTACCAAAGAGTAATTCCGATACCAAAGTGGGTTGCAACATTATGAACAGAAACGGAATCTCCTGTATATTGCAATCAGGATTGAAGCCAGGTTAAACCTAGGCTCAAAGAATGGTTAAACTTTTAAAACTCGTCATGTGCAACTGAAAAGGCAATGCAACTGAAAAGGGGGAGGAGTATTTAGAAATATGAGGCTCCGTTTTTATTGTAATCGGAGGCTGAAAGTAAAACTGTTCTTTTGCGAAATTTTGCCGTTTTTTCAATATTTTATGTAATTTTTCAAATGTGTTTCTAACTACATGCCTGGGATGAACATAAAACTGAAAATTGCTAAATTTACACGTACATATAGTATAGCTGAAGAGTTTTTTTTATACATGTTTGAACGTGCTAATTTTAAGAGCTATCAGTCCGATTAAAAAAATTCTTTTTATGTTAGATATCCCGTTTACCGAGGAAAGTTATAGGTTATATAGCATACGACCCTAAATTATATACCAATATATATATATATATATATATATATATATATATATATATATATATATATATATATATATATATATATAATAAGATCATATTATAACTATCCGTTGTTCAAAAGGTTCGTTTGTCTACCCACTTACTCGAATAGTTTATTCAGGCAATCATGATCGGAATCCCCCATGATCGGAACCAAGACCCTCTTATCATATACAAAAGCATTAAACGCAAATCTAAAGAAGAAATCTCCGCTGGGCACAAATACTGAAAACATTAAAACGCCTGGAAGGCTTTGAGCGCCCTCAAACAACGATTAACAAGGAGGAGGCACGGCTTGAGGTAAACGGATCTCAATGATCTTTTGCACAGTGGTAGTGTACCATGTGAATATACTAAATATTTTTTTTCTGCTTTTTCATTTATTCATTTATTTATTTTTACTACTTATTTTTTTATTACTTACTTATATATATTGTTTTTAATTTATTTCTACTATTCGAAGTCTGTTTTTACAATTGTTTATAGTTATGATTATTTGAATAGAATAATTATAATCAATAATTATGATTAATTGAATTTCTTTTTTTCTCCCCATCTAGTACATAGTCATCAGATGAGTTATTTTTAACTGATTCGAAATTTTCTTCTATACACTCTTCTTGAGAATGGATCAGTTTCTTACCAGTTTACAAACTTCTTTTCACTCAACACATCCAATGTATTATTGTACAATTCTGTGCCTATCATCATAGCTTCTTTAGATAGAGTATCAGAAGCTGTCGTTGCAATTAAATTTTGTTTGATAAGTGAACTTTCGTAATACGCTACTCCATTTTTTAGTCACTGCTTCAAAACATTACTGTATGTAGAACCAGTGGCGTCGCGTGGGGGGTGCAGGGGGTGCGGGCCGCACCGGGTGACACCAACAGAGGGGGGGTGACACCGAAAAAAAATGGAAAAAAGCTGGTTTATTTATTTATTTTTAATTAATTTGGAAAAAGACCTGATTTGGTGATGTAAAAAATATCCGAGAGAAAAATTAAGAACAAATATACAAAAAAAAAAAAAAAAAAAAAAAAAAAAAAAACATATTCTGTGTACCTGTAGAAATAAAATGTGTTCCTTCATCTCAACTTTTTTTTCCAGTTTAAAAATTTACAATATTTCCCCCATAAAACAAGAATACAGCAGGTTGTTCTCAACTTATGTGTAGCCATTTCATCTGTATGTTTCGCTTTTAACCAGGGGCTAACTATGAACACTTTCTCTTGCAATTTTTGCTAATTGGGGGGGGGGGATCTTGGACAATGGGTGCGAATGAGGCGCTTGACTAAACTGGGGGGTGCCCGTCGGCTGTACTTTTTGAGCGTTGGACAGTCTATCCGGCGGGTCTTCCATATGGATGTGAAAATGTTTGCACTTCAAAGGGTGAAAAGCATACTCATGATGATGATGATGAAGATGATTTTTTTTAAGTACGAAACACACTAACGTAAATGCACTGAAGGTTGAAGAATGAAAACATGGATTCGCGCGTCAAAATGAAAGGTTTCGAAGGACGACGCCAGGAAGGTATAACAGGTTACAGGATGTTCTAAAGATGTTCTCAAAATTCTGGCATAATTCTGAGAACGCTGCCCGATCATTCATATAGTTTAGTTCGTTTATTGTGTAAAAGTACTATTTTTCAAACGCAAGACCTGCTTATTTATTTTTTTTTTCATTTTATGCTATTATTATTTTGCTAAGTTCATAATTGAAATATTTTATGTTTTCAACGCAGGGCCGGCGTTTATAAGTTAAAAGCTTAAATAATAATAATAATAATAATAATAATAATTTTAAGTGTATAAAATAGGTATGTATTTTCTACTTAACAATATGTCACTTTAATTTTGTCTTAAATATAAGCATAAAATATTTGAGTTTGTTAAAAGATTTTTATGTATGTACGGCTTCGCGCAATGAACCACATATGGAAAATAATACAGTAAAATTATGTATTTTCGCGAGGCATTCATTTTCGGGAGCCCCGTCGTAATCGCGAAATTTAAATCCTTTAGAGGTACTGTTTTTTTTAATAATAACAAAGAAATCAGAAATTTTCCACAATCCAAAATTTAATGATTTATTGCACAGTTACAAACGCTTTCTTAATGATTTCTTTCTTACAACTATATCTTGAAATAAAACATTAATAGAACTAACAAAATGCAGCTCATTCACTTACAATATTTATATCAGCATTTTTAAAACCATTGGTTAAAATTGGCCAAATTCAAAAGTAAATAAATTTTATGTGCAATTTACGAGCAATGTGGAACTTTACACAGCAATATGCAAGGCGGTTGAAAACTCTATAAACTGTAGGGGCGATAGGACATTATATTATGTGCCCTATATCCTGTAAAGTTTGTATAGGGAGTTTAGAATCACTCCCTATATTCAGTCAAAAAGAATCTGTAATGTATATTCAGATGTCTGTATATTCTGTATATTCAGTCAAAATGTTATCGATTTTCATTACTTTTAAAAGGTACAAGAAATCTTAAGTAAAGCAGTTTTGTAGTGAGTGTTGAATGAAACAACTGGTTTCAATGAAACAGGTCTCATGAGACATTAAATTTCAAGTGTGTAGATAATTTAACGTTTAGTTAAATTAAATGCCATATTTTTATTAGCTGACAGTGTATTTGTATTAGCTGACAGTGTATTTTTATTAGTCTGACAGTGTATTTTTATTAGTCTGGTAATGGTATTATAAACAGGCTTTTCTACGGCTCATGGTTTTCATAGGCCTCTTGGAAAAAACACTCCATGTGAAAAAAAAAAAAAAAAAAAAGTCATTTCCGCGTCTCGTACATTACCTTGCATAGGTGGTATGGAAAGTTGCATAATAACCTAATAACGTTTGAAAGAACCTTACTATAGTGGTTGCCACTTATTTCGGTCAGTGAGTCTCTTAAGTCGGTGAAAATTGGCAGGGCGAAAGAACGAAATTGCCAAATTGCACTAGTTTTCTGCCGCTTACTTCGGTAGTTAGTGCTGCTTTATCCGGTCAGATAATCTACGGAGATTAGGTAAAATTTCGACTTAATTTAGGGCGAAGAAAAAAAGCCAATCTCAAAGGTGACTCATAATTGTATGGAGGTGTTACGGGGGGGGGGGTGACACCGGATCGGATGAGCCGGGGCCGTCGTTATTAGCAACCGGGCCTGCTTATTCGTTGCCACCGGAAAAAATGGGTGAATCATTGAGGCCTAATGTTTGCATTTGCGCTGTTCGATTGTATGCGATTTGGTATTATAAACGTTATTTTATTTTATAATTAAAAAACAATTTGGTTATAGTTTTGTCATAGTGATTTAATAACATGGTGATTTAGATGTAGGTAATGATTTTTTGAAGATTGCGCCTTTATTTATGGAAATAAATCAACAAAGAATTCGAACTTTCAGTTCTGAATGTAACGGTAAGTGTACACCTGTATAACTCATTTAGAAATTCTACAAATTTATAGGATATAAACCATGTTTTATGAATTAATATTCATGTGTTACTTATAAATTATTTTAATCTGAAATCGTTCAACTTCGGTAGTTTATTATTCTAGTAAATAAGCGTTCGTTGTAATAATAGTTAGACATTCTTATCTGTTTAATTCTTTCAGTTGAAAATGTCCTTTATCATTTATTATAAATGCACTAAATGTGTGATATTGGTTTCAGTGCAGAAGTACTGTAAAATATACTATTAATTTATGCACATTTTTATGTAGAAACTTTAATTGAAGTTAATATTTTGTATAAGCGTTCATTATGCTCAATTTCAAAGTTCCATTTAATGTTAGAGGTAATGGCTATAATAAGGTACATTAGGTAATGACTATAATAAAAAATAATTAATTCAGGGATCGTTTATTTTTAGTTTACTACAGTAATTAGAGCAACTTGTGAAAAGGAATCCTGAAATTTTTCGAGTCCTAGAGCTGTTACTATATCTTAATTTGTATTCAAAGACCGTGCAGAAGGTTTTTTTTTTTTTTTTTTTTTTTTGGCCACAACCCTAATATACAGCAATGCACGGACGAAAACATTTTTTTTTTCAATCACCAGTTAATAATCACTTAAAAAAAAAGAGGTGGAATATTAGTGGTATTTCCTAGTATGTTTTTCTAAAATTCATTATTTTTCTTTGGAGAAAAAAAATATATGGAACTAAATCTGAAAATTATAAATCATTTTCATTTCGAATGGTAAAATTTTCGATAAATAAACTCATTTGAACTAACCAAAATAAAAACAGTTAATAAACGTGTTCGATCATACACTGTTACGTGATTCTTAATCCTTTTGATATATTTTATCTCCCCTTTAAGTTCGTACTACTATTTATGGGACACCCTTTATTATGTAATTTATTCTAAATGTTTCTCGTTAAATTAGTTTACATTTCATTAGTTTTCATTTAAATACCAAGGACAAGCAGTGCACGGGTTGTACTTATAATTATAGCAAACATTCTTCTGATACATACGCCTTACAGAAGATTAAAAATTAAATAGCATAGCAATACTTAAATTTTTTATACGTGAATTGTAAATATCAAATATTTTAAATTCTATTTCATCTCCTCGTCATATATTCTGTTAATATATTAATTGAACAATATTTAATAAATGAAAATTTAATAACTATTAGTTAAATTTATTTTAAAAGTAATAATGGTTGTAACTACTTTGAAAATATGAAACTTAAACATTCAGTATAAAGATATGCATAAAAATGCCTGTATCATTTGTGTATTCGTTTACTTTAATGTATACTAAAAGTCAGCTTAATTTGTTCATGTATATTAAAAATTAAGCTAAAATAATGAATCACGAGAGTTAGCACTACTTTGTTTTTCCTTCAAATTACATGTATCTATTTACTTTAATGTCCACGTGTATGTATAATAGTAAAGAAACTGTCAATGAGTTCGTACTTGAATTAGTAACACACAGTCATGACTTAAAACTACATTAAATAACGTTTCAAAGCATCGGAAAGTTTAAAAATTGCTTGATGTATACGTGAAGACGTGAGGATCCGTAGGCCTCTTTGGATGACTCATCGAAATACACGCGCAGGCCCGTTACAAATAGCGAAGGCCCCGGATGAGCCCGCACTGGGTGACACCTTGCTTAGCGACGCCACTGTGTAGAACTATCAGTAGCATTTTCATCGCAGCAATAAGAACTTGCTTGGCCTGATGGCATATTTTTAACTATAATATAATTCTTCAAAATAAGTTTCACTGCTTAAATACGTCTATTCGAAATTTTAAAATCTGATACTTTAAATTTGACAACCCGTCAACACATGACAGACGATTAAAAGAAATAATGCTGTTGCTGTGGCATCACGAACGGTTAAAATTAGAAAAGAAGTCTCTCTTAAAAAAATGTCCCTTAAATAAATACTGAGTTTTGCGAATGTTAAAAGTAAATTATTTTGAATGTGTAAAATTCTGATTCCAACGTAAAGATTTTACAAGTAGAAATAAAATTTAAATAATAATAAAAAAAATCAATAAGTAGGTACTAAAAATAAATAAATAAATAAATGATAAATAAATGAATAAAAAATAAGTAAATTATTTACTTGACTAAAAAATGAATGAATTACCAGTATTGATACATTTAAAAAAGGAGCTAGCGAAAAAAAAAAAAAAAAAAACCGCTTGCGCAGCACGCGATTCGAACCTGGGACGCCAGAGTAGAAGTCCATTTTCTAACCATTTCGCTCCGCCGCTCAATCTGATATTTAAAGTTTTGGTGAAGTGTTTAGAAAATAAATATTAATTTTTCTTGACTGTATTTGAGTATTGAGTATTTTACACGTAGTATATTCACATGGTATACTACCACTGTGCCAAAGATCACTGAAATCCGTTTCCCTGAGACTGAGCCTTCTCCTTGTAAGATAAACTAGGCTCGAAACGGCTATAGCTTGCTATGAACAGGTCTGTTATATGATAAGGTGGTTTTAATATGAACAATGTTTCCTAAAACCATTTTGCACAATTGTTATATTGATAATATATCACACTTTCGTTCAAAGTTGAATCCTGGATGAGATTACAGAACATGTTTAATTGAAAATGCTAAGGAAAAACTCTCAGATTTATCGACAACAGCAAAGCGACGTGGACTTTCTTGTAACAATGAGACTGAAGAAGAAAATTTAAATAGGTTAGTTAGTCAAGGACTTGTTTCCACGGCATTATGAACACATAATGTGTATGAAACAAGCATCTAAATTTAAGGAAGGCGAAACCGTGGGGCGTATCTGGTATCAAATAATTGTAAACAGGGCCGGTTTGAGGCGTAGGCGACGTAGGCGGTTGCCTACGCTTAAGTTTCTATCGAGGGGCGCCAAATTACCTTTTTTTTTCGTATTTCCCAACATTTTCCTTTTTTTTCAGATAGGCGTACTGACTGCTCTCATCAAGCTTTTAAACAGTATTATTATCACAAATACTTTACACACTCCTGAAGTCTCCGGTGTGTATTGTCAGGAAGCGTTCTTTGATCGCTTCGTTTTTCATTCATGGGAAACGTCCAGATGTCCACTGAATGTTCAGGCCTCCACCTCCAGGCTATGCTAAATTACCTTCTTCCGTACATCCTCTGAATGGTCGGAAGGGGTGGTCTTTGGACCTGTTGATTCATTACCTCCGATAATTATTTTGAGTTGTCACTGCCACCTTACTGCAGATCTTATCCGGATGTTTGGAGAAATGGTTTCTAAAGTTACCGTCCTTCCCGTTATACTTAAAAGAAATACCGCAAAAAATATACGTCAAAACAGACAAGCTATAATTAATTTCGAACAAAGCCACACAAAATCGAGTGTTTTTTTCATCAAGTTAGCCCCTGCTTAAACAAAAATATTAATTTTAGACAATTCTGTGCCCCGGTGAATTAAAGTTCTGGGATATTTCTGCTTCCTAAGTTTTTCTCAGCCGTTAGAATCGGCTTTCCAATGAGGGTCGTAGCGAGGTTACCGCGGGAACGGTCTTCGCCTAGGGCGCAAACAGAAGAGGGGGCACAAAATCAGAAGGATCACGAGTTTTAAATATTTTTTTCTAATTAGTGTTTCTTTTTTTCCCGTTTTATCCAAAATAGTACATCTGTAGGGGGGAGGAAAGGATGGGATTTTATTACTATAATGATTTCGGACATGGGCGGCAAACAGGGGACGCAGTCGCACCCCAAATTTAACAAGCATTTTATTTATTTCATATCCTGGATTTTAGAACATCAAATCTCGCACCCCCAAATGAAAAACTGAAATGCCACTTCCCACCTCTGATTCCGGGAATTAAAGAATTATTAAGTTGTCGAATCTGCAGAAGGAGGGGGGACATAATTCGGACGGTTCTGCTAGGTTACACCGGGTATACTGCTGCTTCCAAATTAAACAGTAAACAGATATATATCACTCCAGTAGACAGAGATTTTTCGAATGTAGGAAAAAACGCCACCGGAAAAAACGCCACCGGTAAAAACGCCGCCGGAAAAAACGCCACCTGGAAAAAACGCCACCGGATAAAACGCCACCTGGAAAAAACGCCGCCGGATAAAACGCCGCCGGAAAAAACGCCACCTTAAAAGATATTTGTGTAATAATTTAATTAAATACTTGAAATAAATTTCTTTTGTTTTGCAGAAAATGGGGGGGTGGGTGGGGTGGAATGGGGTATTCAGTTGAATTATGAGGTTTAATGTACTTTGTTTTCCAGAAGTGGGGGAAAGCACATGTCTAATTCAATAAGTCAATTTGGGCATAATTCGGTAGGCGCTAAGGAGGGGTGGGGGAAGACTTTCCTAGAAAGCTTTTGGTTTCCGTTAAAAAAAAAAAAAGATTGCCAATTACTTAATAGTAAATGAAGCTTTCAGGGGGCTATGACCCCAAAACTGCATGCAGGTACTCTGATGACATGGAAGTGTTAAGATATCAAAGAAATAAAATCCCTAACAGGGATTTTAATTAACACATAGGTGTGTGTGTGTGGGGGGGGGGGAATAAGGATTTATTTTTTTCATATTTTAATGGATTTTTTTTGCATATAAAAGACAGGCAAGGGAAAGAGCTTTATAAGACATAAATTTATCTTATAAAGCTTAAAAAATTATTTTTAACCTTTTGCATTATAATATAAATACTTTCTACTAATTTCCTGACAATTGGGTAAAGGGCTGAGGTGTGTAGGTCTAGGGTTCTGGCCTACGGCGCGACTGTTTTCTCCAGTTGTATCTTGAATAAGCGTTAGAGCCCCTCAAAAAGTTCTCCGCCCAAGGCATGCCTTAATTAAGCAGACAGCCCTCGTTCATATCTTCCTTAATTTAAGGACCTTAAACACAAAATCAAAATAACTTATTTCATCATAATTTACACTGAAGATAAAAAGTTTTATATTTTTAATATTAATCAGAAATCATAATTCCTTCCAATTTCTATTAGAGAGGTTGTCTTAAAAGCACTGATCTACGGTTTTCATTGATCTTATATAATATACTAGCAGACCCGGCCACGCGTTGCTGTGGCTGAGTGATTTAAGCAGGATTTGAAAGACAAAATTTAACACAAATTAACATAACATTTAATAACATTTATTTAATAAATACTTTAAATATTTTAATTTGATATATATACTCTAAATATCTTTAATCGTAATAAATCACAGTTGATGTTCAATGAAGCGCCAATCGATGTACAATATTTTTGGTCAATCGGTCCTTTGTTAATGCAAATAAACTTGATGGTCTTCCTACTCGTGAACACGCCACGTATAATTGCCCATGGGAGAAACATGGATTTTCAAAGTCTAAGCGGCAAATAGACATGTTTGGCCTGAGATTTATTTATAGTCATCGCGAAAGCTAAGCGAATGGGAAACTGTAGTCTTTTAAATGGTATGGGAGAATTGGATATCATCGGAATACGTGGTAACAAAACAATTTCTCCTTTAAACTTTTCTGTCAAAATAGTTGCTTCAAGAACGTTTCCAGTGATTCTTTTGATCACCAAACGTGTACCGTTGCATAGTTTAGGAGGGTTTAAATTACGCAGTAGAATAATCGGTGATCCAATTTTCAATCGAAGATTGTGTGGTGGCATTCCTGATATGTCTAAAGAATTTAAAAATTCAATTGGGAAATTCACTGCCTCACGATTACTAAGCCAGTCATGGTTTAAATAGTTATTTAGTATGTCCTGGAAGACACTCTCAATCAGTTCATTTTTAGTTTGAACAACAGTACAGAAATTATCTGGCAATCTAATATGTTGAGTATCTTGATGAAATTCTATTTCACCGTTTCCAAGAGCCAGTAATTGTTTAGAAAATTCTTGTGCTGTTGGATCATTTTGGAGTTGTACTTGCATGTTTTTTGTCAGTCTGAGTGTTTCAACATTTCTCCATAAAATTGATTGTTTTAGACATGCTTAATTTCATCTGCAAAAGTAGAGCGAGGAATAACTGGCAACGTTTGCCGGAAATCACCAGATAGTAATAAAATAGTACCACCGAAATAGCTGTCACTATTGTTTAAATCCTGCATAGTCCTATTTAATGCTTCGAGCGAATGCTTATGAGCCATAGTACACTCATCCCAAATTATGATCGAAGTCTTCCCTAACACTGCTGCCATTCCGCTTCTTTTTTTGATATTACACATTGCATTTGGATTGTTATGAATATCTAATGGTAGCTTGAAAGCAGAATGGGCTGTCCGCCCACCATCCAACAAAGTAGCAGCTATGCCTGATGATGCAGCTGCTAATGCAATTTTTTGTTGTGACCGTAGTTTCGCAAGGATGAAAGATAACAAATATGTTTTACCGGTACCACCTGGTGCATCTAAATAGAAAAAACCGCCTTGTTTGGCATCAATAGCCAACATAATTCGATTGCATATGTTCTTCTGCTCGTCAGTTAATAATGGTTCATTGTTAGTAACAAATGTATTTAAATCACGATTATTAAATTGTTCTTCTCGCTGCAAATCACTATGTACTAAGTCTGAAGCTGGGCGATTAGGAGATGGAATACCATAATGACTAAGTGGTGAATTTGAGATCATAATACATAAATCTTCAATCATTATTAAAGCTTCGTTATACATATCTTGTGTGAAGTCTAAGTTTGGAGAGTGGTTTATTTGTTTATGTCGGTAGAGTATATATTCAATCATGTAGTTCTTATATTTTTCCCACAATCTAGATGACTGTGTTGGAAAACATGTCATCAAAATAATGGCAAATAGTTGACGAATATTACTCGGCGAGGACGTTAAAGCAGCATCAGCAAGTGTAAGATCCCAATGGTTGTCATCTTCTAAAAGTTTCAACGCGTGACATTCATCTTTATACGTACTGAACACTTGGTCATTAACTGTTCGTAAAAATTGAAAAGAGATTGGTCCAGGAACATTCACCAACAATAAACGCAGAAAAAAGCATTCACGTTGTTTTGGATGTACAATATAAAGCCGTCCCAGTGTCTTAGCTTTAAATATGCCTGCAATATAAGGATGTGGTTCTCCCTTTTTACGTGGTTCCCATTTTTTAGCTGACGTGTTCCATGTAAAATAGCATGGAATATCAGTGTATAATACTGTTTTTGCGAATTGACCATACACATCAATTTTTTGACAAAGAGTGAAAAATTCGGTTAGTGTCGTTTTTGGTGGTTCACATGCTCTTTGGAGAATATTTTCTTCAGTGAAATACACACGTTGTCCATTTTCAAGATGCACTGCAAGATGTTGTATAGCAGGTTCTCTGTGGTGTATGGGGAAGCTAAGTATGCGCCAGATAGCTTCACTGCTGCTAATGTATCTACCCATTTGGTAGCGTGCTATTTCATCATTTTCGTTTATATTTTGTACTCCAAATACGGCCAAATCACTGCCCTTATTAACGTACTTGCAAATATACTTGATGGATTTCACAGAACTGCAAAGCTCAACATTAATATGAGCCTTGTACGTTTTGGAGAGTAGTGGTGAGTATGGTACTACCCATTGATTGTCAATTTCTAATTGGTTAGAATTTGAAGTTCTCATTTTATATGTATGACCACCATTATCAGCGTTTCTGCGGCGATACAATGGATAACCATCAATATCAGTAATGGTAACATTTGTGAATTTCTTAGGAAAATGTTTCTTACATTTCCCATTTTCCATGCATGGTGATGTCATGTTAAACGCTCCACACGGTCCATGAATCATATGACTTGTAACAATATTAAATAATTCTTGATCAATTGAAGAATCTGGAATTTCGGCTGAAATAATTTGATCAATTTCCTCTGGACGAATTTTATCTTCAAGCCAAATTAAAATGTGAGCATGAGGTAAGCCTCATTTCTGCCACTCAATTGAATACAACCAACAACACGTTTTGCGAAAAACTGAATATTTTACTATAAAATCAATCAAAGATTTCAACTTCTGTTTGTTGACCTAGTAATAGTAAAGATTGGATTTCCTCCCAATTTGGATTACACGTAAATGTTATAAACAAATCTGGACGACCGTAATGACGCACATAAGTCATTGCATCCTGCATGTATTCTTGCATGTTTCGTGGGCTACCTATGTAGCTGGAAGGTAAAATAACAGCACTACCAATTTCATTGGTGTTTAAATTTCCATCGACGTTTCCAACAATAGCATCTCGTAAGTGAATGTAATCCTCTGATCGTAGTTTAGCTTGGTTGAACCGAATGAATTGCAAACGTTCGCTTTCAATCTTAGCAAACATTTCCACAACGTATTGATGATACAATTGACGATATCGAAGGATATAGTTGTCCTGATTGTGCCTAATCATTAATCGATACGCATAGTAGTTCATTGAACTAATCTTTTTATTTAATTCATTACAATTGACTGGATCAGACTGAGTCATGAGCTCTTTCAATACGTGCATGTCGAGTCTTCTTGCTACGGGCAGTAAGGTTAGACTTTTTGGGTCGCATATTACTAAAAGTAGTGCTTGGTATAGGCAAAATAAGACATGTATAGTGTGTAGTCTAAGAAACTGTATCACATTAAAGTGTGGCGCCATCTATGAGATGCAAAGGACAATGTTTTACAGTTCTCTGTAAAGAAATTCTCTTAAGGCGCCATCTGTTCCAGCCTTAATGGTCTCAAACGGAAATATTGGACCTACGATTGGAACCTACGATTAATAACAACAATCAACGTAATCAGAATATCAGTTGACCCGTTTTTGAGTTATTTCGGAACATACACACGGACACTAGATTTTTATATATTAAGATAAGATAAGATAAGATATATGAAAAATATATAATACGTTCTTTTAGGTTTCTCCCTCTGTAAAATGAGAATTTTTCTGTAAATAAAACATACGCAAATAATAAGATGTCGTTTAAAGCAAGAACTGTTATACTGTTCTTTTTTTTTTCAAAACAATAAAAAAGTTATCTCGGTTGCCAATTTCGGAAAAAATAAAATAAAACGCTTTTATCCCTTTAGAAGCAGACGATAAGCTATGAGTTGAGTATTTCAATATCGCAGATATTATTAATTTTCTTCGTAGTAATGTTCCAATATTTTTGGCCGTGTTCGTGACTGCCGGTTTGGATAAACACTTTTTCTTGAATTTATGCAGTACACAAATACATATTAAACTACAGTTATACATAAAGAAATTCTCTTAAGGCGCCATCTGTTCCAGACTTATGGAACGTACGATTAATAACAACAATCAACGTTGATGATCAGTTTTTTATTAATTATTAATTATTGAGACCATTAATTTGAATAATAACTATCCTATTATCTAAGTTGGACCAAATTACATATATATGCAAACTTTCATGAATATCAGTTGATCCGTTTTTGAGTTATTTCGGAACATACACACGGATACTGGATTTTTATATATTAAGATAATTAATTACATATATAATTAATTATATATAATTATAGAAAATATTATTATTAGACATATATAATTAATTACAAAGTTACTTTATGGTGTCGAATAAAATTTTCAGGAAATTAAATGTAAATAAATACAAACTTTTACTTTTTATACAGCCCTCCTGCAGAAATTCCCAATAAGTAAAATATACTCCCTTGCATTAATGAGGTGATGTAGAAAGTTTAAGATTTCTCATAAGAAGGCTTACAGTTCAAAGTCTGTGAGGGGGAATAAGCTTTTCAGTATCAAAAATAGTAAACATATAATTATTAAAACTATTCTAACAAAACTATTAACTATTAATTTTAATCACAGTTATACATAGCCAATATTTACATTTTGAGAAATGAGTTTAAAATCATTTTAAACCAGTTTCCTTTAAAAAGTTATTGTTTTTTTCAGCATTTAAAAATCTGTTTAAAAACATTACAATTAGACTAACATTCAATTTAAAGAAGATTTTTTAAAACTTGTTTTTGACTTATTAATAGAATAATTTAATTTTTAAAAAGACATCTTTAAAATAAGAGTACCAATATTCAAATTGAATATTTTCAAAAATAGAAATATTTATATATCAATATACGTATAAATCTTCCTTATTCTAAAACTTATTATTTAAAAACAAAGAGCCAACAAGATAAATTACCACGAATTAGAATAAACTCTTGCACTTATAAAAAGAAAACCAGTAATAATAAGCCATAGCTCATCTCTAGGTCTCCCCATTTCCCGATAGGGGCGCAGTAGCGTAGCGATTCAGTAGGTTTGGGGGGGGGGTTCTATCATCCTCCAAAGGTATGGGGGGGGTCGAGCCACAAAGCCTCCCCCCCTTTCCTACGTCACTGCAGGAGCGTAACCAGGGAGTGGGATATCGGGATATATCCCCCTATTTATTAAGAGCTTTCAGATTTTTGTCGTTAATAAGAAATTAAGTTTATCAATACAAAATCATATCTCATACAACCCCCCCCCCCTCCCCCGAAAAAAAAATTCTGGCTACGCTCCTTTCCTCATCGATTAGCATATAACGACTATGTTACATCATAAAACTATTAAAAGTGGCGTTTTTTCCGGCGGCGTTTTTTCCGGGTGGCGTTTTTTCCATGTGGCGTTTTTTCCGGTGGCGTAATTTCCGGCAGCGTTTTTTCTGGCGGCGTTTTTTCCGCTCACCAGATTTTTCAGAGCGTAAATAAACGAAATTTCTATACAGTATAAAATTTCAAAAGATCATGCTAAAAAAAAGTTTCAAAGGAAGATACCGTGTTTACTCGCGTAATAGTCAACCTCTCATATAATCGCACCCCAGTTTTGAAGCAGAAAAAAATTGCTTTAAAATTACAATATTATGATGTAGAAAATTTCCCCTCATAATAGTCGCACCTACACTTTAACAATGAAAAATTGGCAAAAAAAAAGTGCGACTGTTACGCGAGTAAACACGGTATATTTCGGATTTCACTCTCTTAGTACGCTCTGGCAAATCATAATATATTCTAGAGCGAGGACGACAAAGAAATCGTCAAAGTCATTTCACAAGAACAGAAAAATAAATTAAAAAGTAAATTTTTGCAGTTTTTTATCGTGTTGGCAAAAGGGAAATGTGTCTAATTTTGACGCCCTGCTTTAACAAAGATGTTTAATTTAGACATTTCTAGCCCCCTGTGAATTACAGCTGTGGAAAGCTTCAGCCTTAAGTTTTTTGTAAAAGGGATTTGTTAAGTTTTTTGGCAAAAGGGAAATGTGTTAGATTTGACGCCCCTGCTTTAACAAAAAAATTTATTTAGCATTTTCTGCACCCTTGTGAATTATAACTGAGGAATGCTTCAAATTCCTGAGTTCGCAGCTCCTAGAATCGTTTTTTAAGCAGGGTCGTGGCGGGGATAGCCCTTGTCAAGGGCGCAAGCAGAAGAGGGGGCGTAAATCAACCGATCACAGGATGTTTAAATAGAATTTTTCTAATATATTAGAGGACAAAACATAAATGTGTCTATCATGAGCGCCGCCAGAATATTTGCCCATGTCAAGGCAAAACACTGCCTACAAAAATGCAGGGGGGGGGGAAGTGCCCCCTTGCCCTATGCTGCCGGAGCCCATGGTGTCTATGGAATAGTAAGAATTCATTTACTGGAAACTAAGCACAGAGGTGAAGGTAGAAGATTTTAACTCGGAGGTATGAGAGACATTTTTCAGATCATAAATAAAACAAATTCCTTCGCGGTATGAACTTCCAAAAGATCATGCTAAAAGTCACAGAGGAAGATTCCACTCCATAAGACTCCTCTTCGCAATTACCGCCAATATTAAATTAAGTAAATTTTTCTGATAAACTATGCAAGTTGTGATTGCGAAACTTTTGGACTCGGAAAAAAAAAATTCTTATTCGCAAAATTGTATGGGAAAATTCCTCTGAAATAGGACTCGTTTTTCAAGAATAGTCCTTTAAAAAAGAATCCTTTTTAATTTGTCTAAGAATTTTTCTGTTCGTTCACAGCTCCCGAAGGCTTATTCCTTATAAGAACGTATAGTACTTCTACACGTTTTTATAAGCTAAGAAATAAATTATAATAAATGATACTTAGGATACTTAATAAACGCTATGTAAATAAAACTTGAAATGTTTCTGTATTCTTTCAAATGTTCTTTCTTATTTGGTGTATAAGTCTTAGTTTTGTTACTATAGCGCTTCGAAATCCCGGAGGGAATTCTGAATAACCCTGTATTATTTTTTCTAAACTAAAGCCAGTGGCTTACTGCAAAAGTCGGAGGTCCCCCCGCAAACATTACTCTGGGGCTCCTTTTAAATTAGTTATGTAATTAATTACCAATCTTTTATACCATCCCTTGCACATTTATGATACAAAACTATTGAATATTTATAATTATAAAGATTCAAAACAAAAAATTGAAATATAAATGTCAGATTTATTGGTATACATTTATTTAAATACAGCGATTATTTAAATAGGCAAATTTTAAAAATACTTTTTTATGTACAAATGAAGTGTCTTATTAATCGCTGACCACACTTTTATCAGGAACTAGCAAATGGCCCGGTCTTCGCCAGGCACGGATCCAAGGGGAGGGCGGTGGGGGCGATCATCCCTCCTGGGCGAAGTCCAAAACTCTGTTATAATTTGTTAAAATATATTATGAAAGTATAATGAAAATTAAGTAGCCTTTTTCTAAGGGGTGTATGGCAGTTACTACTCCCCGTCCTTTTTAATCATAGCTCATATACAGATTTTATCAATAATATAATTAATTTCATAATTGGTGTAATTAATTAATTAATTAATTATAAAATGATTTTGCGAATTCCACCCCCCCACCCCCTGTTTCAGGTACAAAATCGCCCCCTCCTTGAGTAATTTGTGGATCCGTACCTGGTCTTCGCACGGAGAGAATTGCTTTCTTTATTTCGTTTATTTTGTTTAAGCACACGAAATCTTTTACTTGCTTTTATGGAACTTTTAGATGATTCATTACATCAAAATGATGCCAGTCTCGCTTTTTATTCCTATCTTTACATGAAAAAAATCTCATATTGGTCAGATTTAATGGCCAGGGTACCGTCAGAGAAGCTTTTTAAAGGTGATACTTGGGAAAATTCTTTAAAAATCCGTAAACTGGTAGTGTCTGAGTGGATAAGCCGCTGAACATGGTAGACGGCTGAAGTGTTTTGGTCGGTTTCCTCCAAATGTAACGAGAATACGCGTTAGAGCCCCTTAAAAAAGTCCTTCGACCAAGGCACTTCTCCTCTTGTGTAGGCTTGCCATAACACAATTCAGACGAGAACTGGTAGATATTCGAAATTATGAAGTCATCTATGAGCTTCTCCATGTTGTTTTACAAATCTGTGCAAAATTGCAAGCCGATCGATCAGACGGTGTGGATTTGTATTAACACAGATAGACAAAGTTTCACATGTATACACATTAGATAATACTAATTTATCAGGAACATGTAGCAATTTAAAGAATCATATCGGCGATTTATCTAAAAATGTGCTGCTATAATTATTTAAGGTAAGGGAAAGGGTTCAATTACTTTTCTCATTTAGAGGAAGTAAGAAGGAAAGCAAATGAGCATGGGCGACCATACGAATTTTTTTTGGAGAGGACAAACTTAAAATGTTTTTTTCTAGGGTGTC
This sequence comes from Cheiracanthium punctorium, assembly GCA_038373885.1. Taxonomy (NCBI): domain Eukaryota; kingdom Metazoa; phylum Arthropoda; class Arachnida; order Araneae; family Cheiracanthiidae; genus Cheiracanthium; species Cheiracanthium punctorium. The sequence continues at coordinate 1,630,253 of JAWZYV010017823.1, read as the reverse complement.
AAATTTCAACAATTGGAATACCGATTTTGCTTTTTGATTCCCTTTTGTTTACATCATAATCTAATATGCTAAATCTCATGATGAATGATAATGGGGGTAAATGTGTAATGGGGGGGCACTGCATTTGCTCCCCCCCATGTATAATGGGGGGGGGGAGCAAATGCTCTGCCTTGCCTTCTAATGGGGGCAGATGCAAATGAGAGGGGGGCGTAAAATCAGCGTTCTATGCGAGGGGACGTGAAATCAGATTTCGCCTACGCCAAAAAAAATCCCTAACACCGGCCCTGATTGTAAAGTTTTTAATTACGCACATATTGCATTATAGTTACTAGCACATAGTTGTTGCTGTTAAATTATCAACCCCAGCAAAAAATAACTTTTTAAGTTTTAAAATATCCAAATACTTTTGGTATCAGATTCCTCTGAAAACCGGAAAATAAAATTTGCTGGAAGAGATGACATCTTTATTAACTTCCGGTGGGCACTTTCTTTTAGCTCTTCTTGTCTTCGAGCTTCTCTTCGTCGATCCCGGCCCTGAAATGTAAAATGAAAATCAATATAATGAGTTACGCCTTTAAAAAACAAAGGAAGATAAACCATTGAGAATGTATCAATTAAAAAACACTTTCCAGTACGATCTTATTTGCGAATGCACTACTACTACTTAAGCCGTAGTCAAACTAATCGTTCCAAATGCGAGGCGGCAGTGATTCCCCTTCTGTGTACAAATTTCCTTCCTGGTGCGGGTCCTGGGAGATCGATACATGCTTAGAGGAAGCAATGATGCCTACAGGAGGGGGACTGCTACTTTCGAGTCTTCGAAAATATAAAAAGGAGCAATTAAAGCAAATACAACTCAAGTATTTTCTTAATCGTTTCACTAAAAACCGAAAATATGAGACAGTTCTTTTGTCTGCTCCTTGAAAAGAGCTATATATGTTACGTTATTTTCGACAGAGAGAATTCTTTTGATATCTTCTTCTCTCTTCTTTAATGGCATTACAGTCCACAATGTCTCTCCAGATAGCTCTGCCCCTGATACACCTTAATGTAATGAAAGATGTTTGGTTCACAGTGCAAACGAATCTTCGTAATAGCACACCAGTTCCAATAGGGTATATCAATTCAAAACAGTATTCGAGTACGGAAGAAATTTTTTACATTAGTTTTCTCTCTCTTTTTCTTTGTAATGGCTGGGTCAACTGCCGATATAGGTTTGACCACAACAAGGGCCGGCGATATTGGCCATTTCATTATGGGTGCGCCTAATATGTAGGGCAAAATTGCTCCCTATGAGTAGTCTCCTAATTTGGACCAATTACAGAGGAGGTCTAGCACCTGAGTCGGTACCCCCTGAGGTATCATTTGAGCCTGGAGGCCAGTGAAGCCACTGACAGATTTTATACGCACCAGCTCCCATAAGCGTACACGGTTCCACAGCAGTCCAGTCAAGATAGATTGTCATCCCAACAGTGCTGACCAAGGTCGGCGCCGCTTCACTTTCGGTGTTTTTATGGGAACCGAGCTTAGCCAGCTGGAGCAACATTAGTTTTCTGAATAAATGATTAATTTTTCATAACATAGACAGCAATCAAACATGAGAAGTTGTTAATATGTACTTTATCATTCACTTTTAATAAAAGATCAACACTTTATGTATGAAGCCGACATTGGAAAATTGGCTTGCACTCGAATACTTTCTTGAGAGGTTGTACACAGGTACACATAGTACACAGGAACAACAAACATAAATTTGGAAGCAATCGATGTATGTTTACGGCTGTTAGAGTACAGACAGACAGACATACATGAAAACTACGATAAAACTCTGTCTGAGACTGCCAACAGTATTATGAAAGCAATTTAAAATTGCAGCGAAGAGAGAGAACATAACACTGAGGAACAAGACGTTCTGGCTTATTTACATTTCAAAATGGACAAATTACGCAATTCAGAAACAATGTTAATTTCTATACTTTCCGTATTTATCTTAACAGATAAGGATAATCAATATGTTTCTACGAATTTATTATTATTCCTTGAGAAAGTTTTATAATTAAAGAAACATAAAATGGTCTGTTATATTCGCACAATAATGAACTTTAGCAGGTTTTTAAAGCATTAATTCCACAGGACGATCTCTCCGGATGGTAGGAATTACTCTATTTTATAACAACAATTCCTTATAAAGTACATCTATATCTCAAAGACACATCGGCAGAGATCCTCTTGGCGGATAGCTCTTGTGAGCTTTACCTTAACAAAACAATAACAACAGAACGGGACTCAGATTTTGAAGTTTTTTACTTCAAGTAATGTGATAAGTACTTTTTAACTAAGTAATGTGATCCCGAAAAATTTCGGGGCCAAATTTAGACGAAAAAACCGATTTTGACTACCTCTAAATTTACGTTTAAGAATTTTTTCGATGCATCTCATCGTAAGCTAGCATGCACGACCATATAAACGCGTTTGACGAGGCACAGCCAGCTGTCGTCAAAAAAGGGTCTCTAGATCTGTGGCCCGCGATGAACGTTTCGATCGTCCGCCATATTGCTGGTAGTTAAGTCGATCGATGGCAACGGCTGCCCTTTTTTCAGCATTGGGAAAGGGTTAAGCCTCAAAGAGTTAAACTCCTGAGCAAATAATTTTCTTACCATTTTCTGCCTTATAACATGAGGTATTAGTATACGAAATTCCCATGCATCAAACTCATTTTTTGCAGAAAAAAAACCATTTTTAACACTTTCCAACAAGGTTGAAAAGTTTTTATGCTTTCGTTTTGTCTGTCTGTGCTCTAATTGATGTAAATATGCATCGATATCTACGAAATTTACATTTGTTATTCTTATGTAACTACTGAAACTGGTGCATTTAGCGATAATAGTTCTTTTGCAGAAGAATGCAAAAGAATTCCACTACATTACGCTCAATGGGCAGTCACTGTTTAAAAGTGCATATTTCAGAGATTATTAAAGTACTTACAAACAGTGCAAAATTTACATACGTATGTTATTAAAGATTAAAAATTAATGCTTTCCATCGAAAATAGTGTCTGAAGCATTTATAATTCTTCTACAGGAGCACTTAAAAGAATTCCTATACATGACGTCTAAAGTAGTTTAGCAGTATTCATCCATTTCAAGAACAATACAATAAGTATATAAAAGTTCATAAGAGCTTAAATTGCATTTAAAGAATGGAAATAAAGTTTAAAGTTCTTTTAGAGGGTCTCGCAAAATTGCATTAACAATTATAAACAGCTTTTTCGCTGTTAGCTCTAAAATCTCGCCAACTACGATACATTGATAAATTTAGCGCGGAAAATCTGCTGAGCTGGAAGGTGTCTCATAATTAATGCTTTTGTCATGATCTATCTTTCTTGTTTATGCTTTTGTACCATAATTTTGGACACAAGTGTGCGTGCGTATATAGAGTGCCCTACCTTCCTTCTGACGCTGTCGGCGAGTTCGGCCGCAATCTGCCTTTCTATTTCGGCGTCTATTTCTATATCGTCGTCCATGTGCTTATGAGACTCCTCTAGGTGCTTCATGAGCACGGCGACAACGACATTCACGAGCACAAATTGGGCCATGAGCACGAACACCACGAAGTAGAGCGGTGCGATGATGGGGGACACGCAGCAGTTGGTGATGCAGTCACTGGATGGATCGCAATTTTCCCGGAGGGTATCCTGAAATCATCAAAGAGGCAATTGATATTAGCATCGGTGTGATGCAGTTCATCACATACCTTTAACCCTTTAGCGCGCAGTGTTCCCGCTCTGGGAGCACCAAACTCCGACGTTTTGACTGTTGCCAGTCACGAAGAATAGGTTTGATTTCCATAAAAAATAGTTGCGGGTGACATGGCTCTACGAGAATCCTTTACTTTTTAGCACGTCATTTCCCGTAAAAAAATGGTCACGATTATTTTTAACAGCACTGACATCTGCTGAAAAATGAAAGAATGCGAGAACAGCTGGATAGATTGTCCAATGCTGAAAAAAAGGGCAGCCGTTGCCATCGCTCGACTTAACTACCAGCAAGATGGCGGACGATCGAAACGTTCATCGCGTGCCACAGATCTAGAGACCCTTTTTTGACGACAGCTGCCTGTGCGGATGAACGTTTCGATCGCCCGCCATCTTGCTGATAGTTAAGTCGAGCGATGGCAACGGCTTCCCTTTTTTCAGCATTGGGAAAGGGTTGCGCCTCAAAGGGTTAAAGTAAAATTATAGAAAACATTTTCTAATATCTCTTAAAAAGAAAAATGTCAAAGTAAACGACTCTAATATTCAAATTTAAGATTGTCTGAACTTTGTAAAACTGGTCGGTTTTGTTTCAAGATATCCTCAACGAAAGCTATTAGAGATTTTAAAAGACGGCAGATTGTGTCTATGCGATAGAAAATGACGTAAAAGTCATTTGACATTTCAAACTTATATCAAACAGAAGCTTAAAAAGTATATACAAATAATATTTAATTGAAGGTAGCAGAAAAGCTTCAACGTCAAAGGAGCATAGACCTAGGAAAATAACCAAACGTGTTGAAAGGAAATTGAAGTGGAGAGTGAATAAAAATAAGGAAAGCAGAAGACTGGCAACTCTCAAATAAAAAAATAATTCAATTTAAACACAAAAACAAAGATGAGTAAATGGGAGTTTTTAGGGTTAAAAAAAAAATTTTAGTAAAATATCTTTAACTTCATTTCTTTTTAGCCAAAATGAAAATAACTTATTATTTTCAGATAGTACATTTTCTGATACCATGCCAAATTTTAAGGTGATAAACTGAATAGTGTTTTAGAAAAGTGTACCTAACTGACATACTGTTCAAAAATTTTCGTTCTTATTAAACAGTTCTTAAAAACTAATTTATCAATAAAACTAATTTAATTTTATTTTATATATGGACTATAATGTGTGTATATACTGTGTACAAGAATATTCATTTTTATCTACATTTTAAAATAAAATTTATGTTGTTAAATCTTTTGCAAAAACTGCCTCCTTTTATTCGTCGAGATGTTCCACGTGTCCTTAGACGAATTTATTTTTTACTAGCTGAAGTACCCGTCCTCGACGGGTTAGTGAATGAAAATTTCCAAAAAGCAAGAACTTTCGTCAGCATTGTAGGAGTACACAGAATGGATGTAGTATGTTGCCAAAGTAAAGAAAGCGAAGTTATAATTTTCATGTATTGTTAAAATATTACAGGTTAGAGTGTAACTAAGTAATATCATTTCATACGCTTTAGTCGTAATTATGTGATGCGCTAACGAATATTTACGCATATTGAAATAATTTTCGCAAAATATTAAAATTTAATCAACATTTTTGAAAAATTTGAAGCCTAGAATTTAAGTTGAGTGACAACCTATCCTGTCACCCAAATTCGTTTCATTCCCTGCAGTCTTTATTTCGTGATGCTGGAACAAATTTTCAGCATTTTAAAACGATTTTCGAAAAATCTCAAAATGTAAGCAAAATATTTTTAAAATTCAACGCCTATAAATTAAGATTAGCAACTATCTATCATATCACTCAATTTCGTATCATTCGTATTAGTCGTTATTACGTGATGTTTGAAGAAATATAAACGTATTTTGAGAGAATTTTCACAAAATCTCAAAATCTAATAAAAATGTTTAAAAATTGGACTCCTATAGTTTATGTTGAGCAACCATCTATCGTGTGACCAAATTTCATATCATTCGCTTTAGTCGTTATTACGTAGTACGGGAACAAAGATTCACTCAGTTTTAAACGATTTTCACAAAATCTCGAAATCTGATGGATTTTTTTTTTAATTAGATGCTTATAGTTTAACGTGAGTGACCACCTATCATTTCACCAAATATCATTTTTTCACCTTTGCAGTTATTACGTGATGTGCGAACACAAATTTACGCAGTTTGAAATGATTTTCGCAAAATTTCAAAATCTAATCAAGATTTTTTAAAATTCGACGCCTATGTTTTAAGTTGAGTGACCACCTATCATGACACCCAATTTCATATCATTCGCTTCAGTCGTTTTTACGTGATGCTTGAACACGAAGTTACGCAGTTTGAAACGATTTTCGCAAAATCTGAAAATCTAATCAAGATTTTTTAAAAATTCGACGCCTATGTTTTAAGTTGAGTGACCACCTATCATGACCCCAAATTTCATATCATTCACTTCAGTCGTTTTTACGTGATGCTTAAACAAAAAAAGCGTCATGGACAGAATGACAGAATGACAGAATGACAGACTTTTTTTTGAGGGTCGCATCGGATTCCCGGGTGCTTGAAACGGATAGAAATCGCAAAATTTTTGAATTCCAAGAAATGTACAGACAAAAGTCTAATTTTATTTATATAGATACTATAAAAATAGCTTAAACTCAGAAGCGTACGCAACAGGCGGCTATTTTCCAGTTTTAATCTTGAACCAGGGTTTGACTGCTTTGTTCTGATTGGGAAAGGGTTGCGCTGATTGGGATTGGTTGCAAAGGCTGGGTCCAGCGGCATTCAAATATCCCAACGCGGCTGCAACGCTGGGGTCGGAAGGGAACCTGACCGTTATGCCGTCTTAGCAACGACAGCGATACTTGTATACTAACATGTAACATTTCTGCCGTGCATGTGACTTGTTACAAAGAGAGACTTACATCAGCGGTTCTCAACCTTTTAACGTCACTCCCTCTCAACAAAGACTAACTTACGGTGGCGCCCGACCCTTCACATTTTTCAGTATACATTCAGTTTTTTAATCTTTAGCAATCATTTAGTCGAATTTTCTACAAAATAATGTTATCAGTGAAGTTTGAATGAACATTTTAAGCGAAAATGGATATATTTTTGAGTAAAAATGATAATAAATAAGATGATTTTGTAAAAACATGCATCACTACTTACTCTTTGGTTTTCCTCGCGGTCTCTTTGGTCTCCCCCCCCCTCCCTGCAAACGCGCTGCGCCCCCCTTGGGTATCGCGCCCCACAGGTTGAGGAACGCTAACTTACATAGAAAGGTTATTGAAAGCTTTATATGTTTCAGTGTTACGTTACTGCTTCTTGACTGAAAATGTTGATGTATTAGAACAGGTTAAACCTGTATTCAGCGTGACGATAAAACTCAATATAAAGCCACCTCTTTATACGCACGCGACTGCTTAACCTCGATATCTTGTGAAAACAACTTTACACTTCTTCCGAAGCCGCTTACAGTAATATTCCCCAAACGCCAGGACTTAGTGAGTCAGGGTGTAACCTGAATGATCAGTTTGACTCTCAGATGCAACGCGGAAGTTGAATTGATTAGATGTCATATCAATCTTTGTGTTTGGCATGGTAAATACTATTTTTGTCGCTAATCTTTGAAGTAACTCGCTCTGCTGAGTTAACTGGCAAGTTTGATGTTTGGTGAATGCGGGCATCAGCAGTTAAAAGTTAAATAAGTTGCCTGAATCAGTGCTGCGTACCTTCATTATACCATTCCAGTTGTCTCCAGTGGCTACCCGGAAAAGAGTGAGGAATGCCATCCCAAAGTTACGGAAATGAGCATGTTCACCGAGACCCTGGCATGGGTAATCTTCAGTACAGTCTGAAAAAAGAAAATACAAATAGGTACAGATTTAAACCCTCCAAGAGAATTTATTTTGATCCAAATTTGCCTCGACAAAAGAAAGCTGAAGTGATATGTACTAAACAATTACACCCGTATTCCCCCCCCCCCCTACCCCCTCCCCATCCTTAAATAATTCTCAATGAGCAATTTTAAACGAATTTTGTACTTCGAAATGATCTGCTTTCGCCTCCGTGATATTTTGCCAGATTATAAGCCTGCAATTACAGTAGACCGCCTTATAGCACGGTAGATAAGTTCCGTGTTATACGAATCGGCGTTGTACGAGTCACAAATGCTTGAACAGCACGGGGCCACCGTGATTCTACCGGGCCTGCTTGTGCACTCCGATGAGTCATCCAAAGACGCCTACGGATGCTCGCTTATTGTTTCCAGCACTTATGTTAGATATCTCATCTAATGGCCGAATCTAACCAATCTGAGGAAACGCCCGTAGGCTTCTTTCGGAGTGCACAAGCAGGTCCGGTAAAATCACGATAGCCCCGATCAGCATCAGCAGTGTTAACTGGTAATGCAGAAAGATCTGTCTCATTCTTTCACCATTTTATACGAGACTTTCTTAACGTGTTATAGAAAAAAAGATCACAATTTTTTCACTGTGTTATACGAATCTGTCTTGTATAAACCCGTTTTATAGGAAGATCTACTGCATGGTTTTTGCAAACGTTATTTTCTAAAGAGACTAATTATAATTACCTGTTTAACATCGTCTTAGATTCAGAAATGAGGATAAAGCAAATGTATTGACAAATATATATATTTGGCTTTATAGAGCCTAGATTTAAGGCGTTACTGGTCTTCACGGTATTATACACGAATACGATACACAAATGGTACAAAAACACAAATATGCGAGTACATACAGGGTGTTTTAGAAAGAACTACCTAATTTTGAAAAGACGTAACTGCGAAACTGCAAGAGACAGAAAGGAGAAAAAAGTGGTATGTTGGACAAACAGGGTTTAGAATTTTTTATACTCAGGTTTGCAAAAACAATTCCAATATTGGCTAATATGCGGCTCTAGAAGCACAGGAGGCTTTAAATAGTACTCAGAAGTACAGAAAGTTCATCTATTAGTCTGTTTCATTGCTGACATGTACAAAGGAAACTTCCTTGAAGAATATTTCAGTGACTGAGTGATTGTTCTGAATTATTCCTGAGTGACAGGGATTAGTTTGGATTGAACTCTATATTAACTAGAACTCCTTCAATGTGAATTCTCCTTGCGAGGCTATTTGAAAGACACTGCTTACTCTAAGGATCTTCAAATGTTGGAACAGCTTTAACAATTCACCTGTGAGGTATGTGCATTCGTTTCAGTAGAGACAAAGCAAGAAGTGACGTCGGACTTTTCTCTTCGATCGCGTCATGATATTTTCGTGAAAGCTGGCCATATCGAAACCATTGTAATGTGACTCGGCCTCTGTTCCCAAAGCACACTTTCATATGCCATTTAAAAGACAGTGCTTTATGACTGCAGCACCCTCTGATGTCCAATTTTGAAACTATATATGCAAACCCGAGTGTAAGAAATTATAGACCTATCTGACCAACATACCACTTGTTTCACCTTTCTGTTTGTCGCTGTTTCGCAGTTATGTCTTTTCAAAGTTGGGGAGTCTTTGTACACCCCTGCAAATCTAAATGCTTACTCTAAGTTTATAGATAATGCAAGGAATTGGAATTAAATGTCACTGTAATATTTTTTTAAGCATATGTGAACCTGTAAGCCAGTATTGTACTTAAGTGAATTGATTATAAACTTAAAGTACATGTGTACAGTTCGTATTACATTTTACTTGGTATTCTTTACGTTTGGTGATCTGTAGTTAAGTTTTGCTTTATTTATTGCCGTAAAATCTTTTGTTTGAAAATCAAAAAACATGTTCGAAAGTGAAAAAAATGTTTTGTGCTTACATAAATGGTTTACTTTAAAAGTTTTTTAAAATAGACTTTTGATCCACACATTGGGTATGTTTGTTTAATACGGCAGGTGTGTTTTATTAAACCTACAACGATGCACAGTTAAAAAAAAAAAAAAAAAAAAAAAAAGACAGATTTTTTTTCTTCGTACAGCGAGCAGTGGCCGTTTATAGGCATTGGCAACTACTTAGACAGAAAGTACTGGTCACTTGAACATAAAGGCATGTAATAGGTGACCAGCGTTGTCTCCTAAGAACGGAGGGCTGAAATGACACTCAAGCTCATGTGAATTGAACCCTGACCCTTTGCGTGATAGTGTGATTCCCTAGCCACGATAGAACCTGGGCGGCAAAAGAAAAGAGTAAACAATAATGGAAGAAAAATAATTTATCATTAAAAGTTAGGTACCGGTATGATTATTTTTCGACATAATCGCTTTAAAGATTTAGGCATTTTTCATATTGGTAGAAGTGAAGAGCTTTCGGATATCCTGTTCAAGAAATGTTGCCGAAAGTGAAGCGAGGTGGGTCTGAAAATTGTTTTTAAATTTGTTCTAAATGCGTTCATCTCTTAGCTCTTAATTGTTCTTCTCTTAAAGGAAGGCATAAAAATCTGTCAGTGTTACGTTAATAATCAAGTGACCAATAAGGAATTTAAAAAACAACTGTGATGTGAGATCCTCGATGTTCTCTATTGGTCATTGCCTTAGAGCCGAATGATTTCAGCTGTTTCCTGAACTGAAGAGCTGAGTAGTCCAAAGCTTCCAGACGAATGAAGAATTTCGAAATCTTCGTTCAAACCCGTCTTGACAATGCCGGAAAGCTCGTCTACCAATACGAATAAATTTTTAGGGAAAAGTAACCACATAAGTAGAAAGAACTAACTTTTTTTAAACTACACATTCACAAAAATGACACAGTACGTACGTTTTGAGGGATACAAAGGGTCCACCTATCTGTATTCTTTGCGACACCCGAAACATGCGTACTGTGGAATTTTTGTATAATCGTGCTTTCGATAAAGTAATTCATTTTTTATTTCGATCATACTAACAGCTTTTTGAAATGGTTTTAATAACCATGTAGGCACCTAACTTTGGGTAGTATATTCTTAAAGGTGCTGCGTTTTTTCCTACTATCCAACAGAAGTTGCAAAAAAAACAGCGCTCATTTCATAAATAAATCTTGAATTTTGTACAAGAAATGACAAAAAATGAAACAGCAATTGCTGTGCACTTACCCAGGCGGCCAAACAGCTCAACTCCCAAGGCAGCAAATATAAAAAATAAGAGGAAAAATAGCAAGCCTAGGTTTCCCACCTGTGGTAAGGCTTGCATAACTGTGTCTAACAGGGCTCGAATGCCTTTAGCCATTTTGAGCAGCTTCAAAACTGGAAATAAATCAAAATTAGTATAGTTAGTATACGATTTCATAAGTATTAAAAAAATAAATGTATATTTGAATCATTATAAAAATACGCATGTATAAAAATATTAATTCAGTGCAAGAAAGTAAAATGATATTAAAATGCTTAAACAAATGAAGAGATACGGCTTATTTGAATTTTTACAATTTCAGGTGATTACCAAAAAATAACAGAAATAATGTTTCTCATGCGTGTGCACGTGTTTGAATTGCATTAGCATAAAAATGTAGCTTTTAAATACACATTATGTAGTATGAATTTCAGATTTCTAAATATTTTCTTAACACTTCTGTTTAAATTGCGCTACATTCGTACTCCAGGAGAAAATTTGAACTTTAGTAAAGCCTAGAAAATTGTTAAAAGCCTAGAAAAAGTCAGACGAGCTGACTGTTCAGAGATTCAACGGTTTTCTTCATCAATAACTAGAATCCCTATAGAAAAGCCTTTTATAGAATTTTTTCTGGAGTAAATAATCAATCCGTATGAACAACTCCTCTTCAAACACAAATAGCAAGAGGGTGATAAATGAGCAAATTTTGGAGCAGATAGTAAGTCAGTTACATTAACTAAATTGATTTTAATTTTTTTCGAAACACCATTTAAACATTCAACTTTCACTTAACTGTGAATTTTTCAACACAAAACATCCTTTTTTTCATTTGCTCATTAGATTTTTGGCCTCGTGCTGCTCAAGTGGTGTAGTGGCTAATGAACCGGGATCGATTCACGAATTGGGCTTAGGTATTAACTCGTCCGTCCCTTCATAGAGGGTTACGTTAGTCACCTGCTGGGTGCCTCCATAATAAAATCACCAAGAATTTGTGACTTAAGAGAGCCGAATGCCTGATAGGTAAGAGGGAATCTTCTAACATGTTTTTGGGGCCTCATTTTTACCGCATTTGGATGTTCATTGCTCTATAATATAACTAGAAAGCTTAGTGTTGCAATATTCAGAATGATATATTATTGATACATGGTTCGATTCGAAGTATAATAACTTAATAACAAATGCTGTTCTAAGGGAACCAAAATCTAATTTTGAAGTCTTTAAAGAACAGTGATTCTGTTTTAATGAAAAAAGGAAATTATGTGTATTTTTGATATTCTTGAAATCTGACTTAATAATTTATAGTTAATATTAAAAAAATTCACTATCGTAAAATGGATCATTTTCATGACTTTCTTTGAGATTTTATAAATAATTCTTTTAACATAAAATCAATTTAAATCCATTCAGTATTTTAGACATGGATTGGAGTTAGAAAACTATTTTTATCATTAACGGGGTCCGTTTTTCAGTGATTTGAAACCAATAAATTATTAGTTGTAAATGAATGAAATTTTGATATTTTGATTTCTTTTTTTAGGCAGAACAACTGAAGTTGGCATTACAACTCATCAAAGCCGTAGATTACCGTGAAGCGCCCGTCATGAAAACAACAACGTAAAGCGGGCCCATCTTACAGTCTGTGCCGACCGCCGTTTTACACACACACACACACACACATATATATAAATCTATGATTCCTTTTGTTGTAAATATAATAAATATAACAAAGTTTTACACATATGCATACTTTCCAAAGTTAATCCAAGTAAAATTGAATAATAACATTACCTCTAGCTATTCGAAGCACCCTCATGACACGAATGATTGTCGGATTAATTGGTATAACTTCGGACTCCATTTCTTCCAAAACGATACCAATTACGGAGAGAATTACTATCCCAACATCTAATTGGTTCCATCTTGAAAAAAGAAAAGGTTCTTTCAAAATGGCAAACATTATAACGTGTACGTTATGCTTTTGCAAACAACTAACATTTCATTTGAGAAAACGAAACATAATAACATTTAGTTGCAATCATGAGGTTATGACTAGAAATAACGAAAACTATACACTTCGATAATGCACAACTAAATATATTATAAATTTATATATAAAAAAAATTGATAACGATTGTATTGCCAAAACGTTTTTTTAAAAAAACTGACTTTTTATAAATACATTCATATGCATACTTTTATCTAGTGGCTCATGTATGCTCTCACTACATTAAAAGAATATTCTGGTGGAATGGTTGTAAAACATTTTCTAATCATCCAGAGTTTGAAATCCACTACTCGGATTTCCTAGGTAAAATTTTAGGAAACTAAAAATACGTGACATAATCTCAACGGACGTAAATAAGGAATAGGGGGTCTGGGCAACCTTCACGCTCTTATTTTCAGCAAGACCTCTAATTTTTGGTAGCATAGCCACTTTTTGTATACGTGCTTCACACTGTAAAAAAAAAATTTTAAATTTTTATATAAATTTTGAAAATTTTTATTAATTAAAAATTTTATATTGATTTTGTAAACTTATAATTTAATGAGTAATAAAGAATATTTACTACTAAGAAGATTAAAAATATGTAATGCAACTGAAATTTTTTACAAAATATTTATAGAACAAATTACTATGAATCAAATATTATGGTAATATTGGACCTTCCCCCCCTCCCTCTCTCCCCCTAATAGCTGGACCCCCTCCCATATGAAAGATACAGCTACTCCAAAGTACTGTTCACAAGAATCATTTAGTTCAGTTGAAGTCTGAGAAGTTTCCATGAGGAAATTTCAATATTAATTTCATCACTTTATATTTGATAATTTTCCACAAAATCAAGGAATTAGGAGCATTATTATTACCTTACTCATTACATTGTTTTTATCCAAAATTTGTCAAATTTGCCCTTTCTATTAGTCCATTCAAATCATAGTTTCAGTTAATTATTGCTCCCCTGAAATCTTACTGTTACGTCGTACTTGTTCCTGACTTGAATCTATTGTTATAAAAGGCAATGTTCAAATGTGTGCTTCTTCTGAAGATTAAAAAAATTCCTGGACTGATTTAATCTCGGTTTCTTGTAAAATGTTGTTCGAAGAATGTTTAAAGATATTGAAATTTTAAATCTCAGGAAGAGAAACAAAGATGGGGATCATAACATTATTTTCACATTCACACTTGGCTTTCTTTTCTCGCCACGAAGAGCGATAATGCCGTTTTCCCTTGCTAACCTATCGGCGGGAAATGAAGGAATTTCGAAATTTCGTGCAATGACAACAGCTGGATGAATAGTACATGTAAAAAAGGTAATGTTTAAATGAGCGTTGTTTCTATACACTAAAAACTACTGGGCCGATTTAAGGGCAGTTTTTGCAAAATAATCCCGCTTTAAGAAATACAAACCAAAATGAAATAGCTGTCTATATCATGTGACGCTATTTTAGAGGCGTAAGCGTGGAACTTGAACCTAAAATACAAAAATTTATTCTGTCGTAAAAAGGCATTTTGAAAGTGAATGGATTTATTTGCAGAATGGTTTTCACGTTCTTTCTTTTTGATTGCAAGTATCACTCACATACTTTTTTGTCATTACTTTGCAGTTGTGCTATGTGCCATCTCAAATTAGTATTTGTAAGTCCAAGTTTATGTCATGAGTCAAAGAATTTATTTCGCATTTCTTAAGATTCGGCAAAGATGTAATTAATTTCAATGATAAAAATATTTGATTCTTTTTATGCAAAGAGCAGGTAAGCAGTTTGTTACTCATAAAAGTTTGTTATTTACTGTCCTCTTCCAATTTTTCCTGCAAGGTGCATTCAGTATATTATAACTTATGTCAAGTTTCATGCAGTTCGTATAACATTTTTCTCCACTTGCACTAAGACTGGGAAAGTGACGAATGAATCTCCCCGTCCCGTCAATCGTTGTCTAACTCGTACTTTGAAACTTTCGTAGAGGAAAATACAAATGAACGCTATTTATTCCAGACCTCAAGTTGAACGGTAGTGCCTTTGCCGACGAAACAAATGTAAAGTGATGAACGTAAGTTGTAGGATTCTGACTGTGACTTATAATACATTCACTCCAGTGGCGCACACAAGGGAGGGGGTCCAAGAGGTCTGGAACCCTCCCAAAAGAGTTATAAATTTTGCTTCGTTAAATCATGTGATTTTCGACATTTAAATATGTTAGAAGACTTTGTCAAATTCTTATTTTTAACAGTGAAGATAACTGAATAAAAGTACGTTAAAAGTGGGGTCACGATTAAAAAAAAGTTCATTTTTTTTTCAGGTGGTTGGTGCCAAATTTCTATGAGCTGGATGGACCCCCTCCTTGAGAAAACCCCGTGTGCGCCACTGATTCATTCTCATTTTTTATGTTAACTATATTTGTAAATATGTACCCATAACAATTCAGTATTCAAATTGAGTATCTTATCACATGAGCAGCCCATCTTGAGAATTAATATCAACATGGAATTAAGAATTTACTTACCGATCGTACAGATACCGACTCAATCCTAAGGCAATAATTTTCATTGCTGCTTCAAGAATGAAGACAGCAGTAAAAAAGTAGTTAAAAACCTTTAGTGCATAAACAAGCTCCTGAAAAAAATACATAAAAGAGAATAGAGACTATTACAAAGTTATCTAGGAAAACCATAATAACTTATAAAGAATTTTTACAGAACGGATTAGTACTTTTATACATAAAAGAGAATCTTTCTACGACAAATAATATTTTTAATGACAACTTATTTCAAATCTGAACGAAGTACACGAGTTTATCTCAACTTATAAGAAAGCAAAATTTGAGTTAACTCTGTTGCTGTTTGAGTTAGTACTTACTATTTGCTATTTGGTTCATTGCTGGTTAATAAGAATCGGAGAAAGCGTGCACGTGACCATACTAAATTACTCATGAAATAAGTCTTTGATATAAAATCAGCCATCCTGAAAGAAATTTTTCCTGTTCAAAATTCGTCCTGAAAGAACTTTTATTTAAAGTTTTATGCATTTCGATCGAACTGAAAAAAAAACCTCTCCATTGAAAACGGTTTGTTTTTGATTATGAAACTGGAAAATATTATTTTCTAATTTAGTAAGCTCGTTTTATAGAAAATGATCTAGAATTATTTTAAAACATTGCAAAGTACCTATTAACAGCTTCACTCTTTGCAGATTTTAAATCATGTAATGTATTCACTATAAAAATGATAAACAATTTAATGTGATGCTTACAAAATTGCAAAGTACTTAGAATAGCAATAATAATACTATTAACAGAAACCAGTTCATAAATATACAAAACTAGAAAGAAAAAAAAAAACTCTTTAGGAATGATCTATGATGAAAAATGAAATTAATTCTTATAAATTGGAGGCAATACGTTTGAAAACATATTTTATGTTACTTCTTCGAAAAGTTTAATTAAGCTTCTTATCAAGGACCTATTTAGGGGGTGGCTCCCACCCCCTAAATAGGTCTTTGATAAGAAGCTTAATTACTTTTAATGCTGCCTCTACGTTAATGAACATTAATGCCTAAAAAGAACGTTATTACCTTCTGTAAATCTCAATAAAATTAATTTTTTGAAGCAGTATTATTCTTAATTGAAACATTATTCTTTTTCAAAAATAATTTCATTATAAGAAGTAGGCACGTATTCAGAAAAACGTCCGAGGACGTCCAGAGGGTCCCGATCCCCCCCTCTCCCGAAATTTTAATTTTTCTTACTAAAATGATACTGACATAGTCTTTTTGTGGAAAATTCGGCCTTTTTTACTGTTTGGACCCCCCCAAATTGTTTTTCTGAATACGTGCCTACTTCTTATAATGAAATAATTTTTGAAAAATAATAATGTTTCAATTAAGAGTAATACTGCTTCAAAAAATTAATTTTATTGATATTTACAGAAGGTAATAACGTTCTTTTTAGGCATTAATGTTCATTAACGTAGAGGCATGAAAAATTTTATGATAGCTATTCTATCACAAAAAAAAAACTAGTTTTAATGCATCACAATATACGTGATAGCACATAATTGTTTACCATGTGATTTTTATATGTCAAAATGTTTTTTTTTGTTCATTAATAAAGTATTCAGATTTATAAAACTAAAAGCGAACTTTTTAAAATACACACAGATACATAAAGTTCATCATTAGTTTTAACCTCTTAACACCAGTTGTTTGAATATTATTGTTGGTCATATTTCTGTTTCAGTTTTTTAAAAGCTGAAACAGAATGCATTTGAAATTTTGCTTCATATTTTTCTTTTTATATGCATTTGAAATTTTCCTTCATTGTGAGTGTTTAGCATTATTGTAACTGGTCAAGGAATGAGTGTACAACATCGCTAGGATTTTAATGTGAAGACAGAAGGACTGCTTATAATGCAATATAATTTTTATTTTCTAATTAAGAGCTGAAACAATAGACAGTTAATTTATGTTGTTCGAAAACCTCTTGACAAATATATTTTCAAATTACGAGGCGCTAATTAAAATAAACGAAATCTAGCATTGAACGCAAAGCCATGTTTATAGAATAGATTTTTAAATTTTATATTTATTTAATATAAAAGTAATATAATGTGTGCCTGAATGTTTCAAAAGTTACATGAAGTCTCTCTTTGCCGGTAATAAAGTTTCTACAGAAAAATAGAAAATACTGATAATAATCATTTTGTGTAGACTGGTTATTATTTTATTGTCAACGAATATAAGAGAATGGAAGTAAAGGGACATTATTTTACTTCCATAGAGCATCAATACATTTGTTCCATTTGAAATGTTCGAGTATATTTTATATTTTTTAATGATTTTATTAAAAGCTATTTATTTTATTTGATAATAACACTAGAATTTTGAGAGTTTTCTCAAAAGTGCTTGTCAGTGGGCAGATACTTTAGTTGATGGAAAGAAATTATGAATTTAATTAGATTTCCATTGAAAGTTTGCCTCTTAAATCCAGACAAACATGCAGAACAATTGTAAACATTTGAACTTATTGCACTAAATCTAAAATTTATGGGTAAAACTAAAAATGCCTTAAAAATAATATTATATTAAAACTTCAGCTTTCCAAAAGCAAAAAGTACAAACATTTGAAATGAAATTTCTCAGCTTACCATTGGCATCATGTAAAACTCCGTAGCCATCGTTACAACATTAAGCCCGATCACTGCAGCTATAGCTAGATCAAAATATTTACTTGTGATGATATTATGAGTGAGAAGACGAGGTTTTGAATAATTGATGTAATATGGTGGTTCCCTCATTTCTGAAACACAAAATAAGATACAATCATTTAGTTTGAAGTAAAAGAAACAATTAAAATTTTATTTAAGATACATTTGTTATATTAATACATATTTGAAAATATTTCCACAAAAATTAACAATTTTAAGGACACTTTATCAAAAATACATATTCAAAGTAAAATTTATTAAAAAAGAATCATTTTATACGTTGAGTTTCATTTTAAGTTTGTTACTGGAGAGACAACTATTCTCTAGTAACTGACGAATGTTTAGAGGAAAAAAAAAACTAAAAAATTAAAGTGATTTCCAGTTTAAAGTATAAAAACTATAAACATTATAATTGATATTCTATTTCTCGATTCCAGAATTCTTTGATATCAATTACTAAAGCCAATAACTTCTTTAAATAATATTTATGTTGCAAGTTGACTATGCTAAAATAACTCGTTTAAAACTTGTTTAATTAAGTAAATTAAAATTACAAGCTCAAAAAAGTGGTGTCATTTTTTTTAAATTATAGAATGCATTTATAATGTGAGTCTCTGAAACTAGAAATTTTATAACAACATAAAAATGTGATTTTTATGAGCATTATTTTATAAAAATAATATAAAATCAAGTAAATCACGTAAAGTTTGCTAGCAAACTGGTATTGACTTTTATACACCAACAGATATTTTAATGGACTTTTGCTAGCTATGAATAAATTTGCTAGCTATGCAGAACATAACTTCAATAAGTTTTCAAAATAAGTAATTGAGCCAAACAGAAAAAATACACAAATGATTAGCTTATAATGAAGTTTGAAAACAAATCACTTTAATAATTTATTAAAAGTAAAACATCAGTCTAATCTAAATAATTTTTATTCTTCAGTTTTCGCAGTTCTAATGATAAATCCAAAATATTACTTTTTAGTTTCTTATTTTGTCGTTTTAAATGAATCAAACTTAATTTTTCAAAGAAACAAAACATATAAAGTAATTCGGGGGGAGAGACGCAAGTTTTTTGCAAGTATTTTTATGGGTCAATATATAGTAATACTGATCCTCTAGCGTGAGGCGTCTTATCTTATAGCCGTTATTAATATTCTGTTGCACAAATTTGTAATTTGTAAACGGGTGTTTATTTTAATTGAAATATTAACAATATCCGAGTTTCGCATTCTGCTACACACACAAGGCAAACTGAAGCGCCCAAAACCTTGTAGCAATACGAAAATAAGCGTATGCGTATGAGGCACCTTCACTCTGTCTTAGGAGGGAAGACGCAACCGGGTTAAGAAATAAATTAAATGAATTTCAAATTTTATTTTATATTTTATATATTGTGCATTATATGGTAAAATATAAATGAAATTTATAAAATCAATATTATCACTATAATAATTATCATTTTTATATTTAAATTAACATGATGTTTGATATTTTTATATAATATTTTAAATTGCCTATTATACAAGGTGCTCAGTGCTGACGGTGCTCAATGGCTGTTTCCTGAACCGTTAGTCAGAGACACATACTTCCACTTGCAAAAATGCTCTAGATTGTATAATCTATTATATCAGAAGCAATTGAAGTCAATAGATCAATTCCTATAAAAATTTTGAAACTTACATTTTTATACGGTCCCCCGGTCCTATCACTTATGTTTAGAAAAAAATTCTTTGTACAATTTCATACACAATTAAAAAATATTCGCTCTTCTACGACCAAAATTCACTGAGTTATGAAGCCGCAAACATTTTGACTTAAGTCATTTTACCACGTTTAAAAATGTCCCATTATGGTAAACCGTTAGGATACCATATAAATATTGAAATTTTAAATTACAGGTTATAATTTCGTTTTATGGCATAATGCGGAAAAAGAAGGAAAGCTAATTTTAGAATACTAATCTTTAAGCAAAGGGTTTTAGTCAGAGCTCAATAAAAATCTATCCAGGATCAGACTTACTAAATCGTTTATATGTGTAGCATGCAGATGTGTAACACCGAGTATGCTACGCAAAGTACAGGAAGAGTTTTCTACATGTGGACATATATGCATATCAGCCGAAGAAAGCTATACTTTGAGCAACTGTTACGCTAACAGGATTTGTAATATTATTTTAAGTTTCTAAAATGCATATATTCGTACTTTAAAGTGTTTCATTTCTAATTTAATGTTTAATGAAGCGTTTTATTATCTTGTTTATGTATAAAACTTTTAAATTTTTTTTATTTTCCGTAGAGTTTTTATGAACGGGTTTTCTTTACACGGGTGCATGTTTGCATTGCAGCCGAAGGAAGCTAATTTGAGAAAATGTTATGCTAATAGAATTTTTAATATTATTTTAAATTTCTAGAATTGCATAAATTCGTATTTTAAAATGTTTGATATTCTGTTTTAATGTTTATCGAAAAGTTTAATTCCATTGCTATAAAAAAGCAATGTATTTATGTTATTTAACACAAGTTCATTTAAAAAACTCTTTAAAAAGTTCTATTTTCAGTATAGGCTATATTTTAATGTTAATTTATTGGATTCACATAGTTAAACGTTAATCTTCTTTATTAAAATCTACAATCGTAAAATAGTTAACGAAATTGCGAATAAATATTACAAGGCTCAAAAACATGCACATTAATTTTTCTTAAACTCATTTTGTATACAACCCCTATTTCGCATCTCGAAAAGTGGTCTAACTTTAAGCAGCTGTAACGCATTAAATTTTGGTCGTGGAAGGGCGAATTTTTTTTTAATTTGCGTGAAAATGTATAAGGAATAACTATAACTGATAGGACGGGGATCGTGTAAAAATTTAAATTTCGTAATTTTTATAGAAATTAATTTATTGACTTCGATTGTTTCTGATATTATAGATTGTGCAATTAAGATCATTTTTGCAAATGGAACTACGCGTCTTTAACTAACAGTTTAGGAAATAGCCATTGGGCATCGTTATCACTAGACACTCTGTATATATGTGTATCACAGTTTTACATATCTTCTTATGAATTCTTAAAAGATAGAAAAAGGATCGAGATTCGTCGTCAGAATCAAATTTAATTCAATGAAATAATTAAATTATTGGTCAGAATTAAATTTTGTGCTGTTATGTAAAGGATACTTTTAAGCTAAAAATGTCTCAAGTGTGACTGGATTTAGATGATCAAATGAGGGAAATTGTTTCACGAAACTAGCCATGGTGATCATTTGCACTGAAAGAAATGTTATGCAGACTAACATTCAAACCTGTGCCGTTATTAATTTTAGCAAAATAAGCTTGAAAAAAAGCAGTTTACATATTGGTTTGTTTCTCAATACTTATTGTTTATTCATAGATGATATTTCAATGATTGTCTTATTTTTCTTATTTACTGTGATGCTGCGTCTTACTTATAACTGGCGCAATCTTCCCGTATTTATAGGAAAGAGAAATATGCCACATTCAGAAAAGTTTATATAAAATTAAATTTCTCAATCATGTATATACTTAGAAAGGAATCAATAAGGAAATTTAACCGATTAAAGATTGAAGAGCATAGTGTATTTTTTCATTATTTTATAATTTCGAGTTTTATTTCTACAAAGGGAAATATTCTTATGTATGGCGTCTTCCCCCTAATTACCTTACAAAGAAATTATGTAGTTTTTGAGAATTACTATGTATACGCATTTTAAAACTTCATAATAAATATAATTTCTAAAACAAATCGATTATACTGTTAACAGAATATGAAAGAGCAATTTAATAAACAGATCATCGTTAGTTTTAATTAACGAAAAGTAAAACTAGATCGAACTATAAACATTTAATTCTACAAAAAATGACATCATAAGTTTCGATTTTACGGACTTTACTCATTTTATCAACATAATAGTTACCCTATTACCTCATGCAAGGAAGCTAGTAAAAGCAGCACAATAAATAACATGCAGTGAACTATACCAGAAAAGAAGTTCTTAGAACTAGATGCAGGTTAATTTTAAAAGCAAAGACAGTATTTACATATGAAGGGATTGCACAGTTCATGCTGAGCATACGAATTTTGCAAATGACAGAGAGATAGCTGGAACATGTCATGCTGGAATAAGATATCACAACACTTCACAATACAGGTACTATAAAGTAGGCAACGCACCAATGGTACTGAGACTGGCTTAATCATTAGTAAAAAGTGTGGGAAAGGAGTACCTATTGAATCGCTACGGTAGGTTAATAAGCTAATTTAAAACATACAATACTGACAAGGCTGAGTATATTTACCAGTGAATAAGATCTTACATGATTGAAGAAATCGAACACTATCATTTGATTTTCTGAAAACATATACCAGTGAAAACGAAAAAACTAGAAGAAAAATGAAAAACTCTATAACATATTAGTTTGTTTTTACTGTGATGCCAGACTAGAATTGTTATTAAAAAACTTGAGTAAAAACTGTAACATCTGTTTAAAACTTTCTTATTTTCACGAGAGAAAAAGATAACTTGATTACACTATGCACAATTGCTATTGTTAACGCTTGCTACTATATTACCTGCTATACACATGTTACTATACTATAAGTGTAAATTTCCAAAAATTAAACCACAATGTGCTATGTAATACAAGATAAAAAAAAGAGCTTTCTCCCCTGACAAGTTTATATGCACATCTCTGGTATAATGGTTTCCATATAAATTTAATGAATAGTAATCTAAGTGTTATTGATTTGGGTTGGGGCTCTTGTCCACAGAGCAAGCTGTATAAATAAAACAAGACTTTTGCCTGTACATTACTTGGAATTAAAAATTACAATGTTATTTCATCCGTTTCAAGCACATAGAAACACAAAACGACTTTAAAAATGCTTATTTGTCTGTCAATCTGTTGTGGTTCTCTCGTTGACGCTTTTTTGTTCACGAATCACGTAAAATTTGGTAACATGATACGTGTTCATTCAGCTTAAAGTATGGGAGTCAAAGTTTTTTTAAAAAAAACTTTTATTAAAATTTTTAAAGGAAACTATCATAACTATAAATACTTAAAAAATACTTTAACTAAAACTGTCGAAATGATTGAATTTTTTAAAAAGTTGATTTTGACATTATGTGAAAATTGTATATATACTCTTTCGAGCGTCCCTCAAAAACGGCTCAAGGAAATGTAATAAAATTTCGTATCATGGTAGGTAGTGACTCAATTTAACATGTATCGAATTGTTTCAAACATTTGAATAAATTTCAGAATTTTTAAAAACTCCAATTTTTGTTTGTTTGGGTATTATATTAAGGCTTCTGCAGCAAATGAAATGACATTTCACATTATGATAGTGGGTTGTTCCACTTAAACAATGGGTGATGATTCAAAAATATTTTTATTATCTTGCTTTTGATTTAATGAAAACACGTGTAAAATTTTCTTTAGGTGTCACTGTAAACTATGTGCAGTTATGTCACCCAGTGGTGGCTCGTGTGTTATTTAAATGGAGGCTCACAAAATAATTTCGAAAATCAAATATGCATATACGACTTAGCTTACAAGTTAAAATATATTTGCCGTTCCAGCAGTTAAAAGAAAACGATGCATGCAAATAAAAGAAAACAAGTAATCTTTGGTCTTACATTTCGTCACCTGGATAAGTTTTAGCAAAGGTGTTGAGTTCAGTAATTTTATTTCAATTTTTCTTTGCGAAGATAATGTTGAAAAATGCTATTGCTTTAGCCCCGAAAGATTTATTTTACTAAGTACCGTCTTAACTATTTGCAATGGTTCGTAAAAAAATATTGTACTGAAAAATGATGAAATAAAGAAAATAATAAGAAAATGAAAAAAAAAATGTATCAAACCGAACACGGCAAACAAGGGAGAGCTCGGAAGAGATAACTGCAAATTATGGTCCGTTCGCACACTGAAAATGTGCGAACGAAGTGATATCGTAGTGCCTTACTCCTCCCGCTCTATCTGCATCTGTTCTCAAAAAGTGGTTTAGAAGGTCATTTCTTCGATCGCATGTGCGATCGAGGAAAGACTAGACTGGTGTTTGTGCTGTAGTAGCCTACACTACAGTGCGTTAGCTTTATTAAGCGTATTTAATATTGGGGGGGGGAGAGGCGAAAAACTCATGTTTTAAATTCACAGAAATCTAGAAGTGTACTTAATATCTCTTTTATTTTAATCTGTTAACCCTCTCGTCACCCTGAACCTCATATGAGGCTCCTATTTCAAATAGCAATATTTAGAGAGAAAACAATTGAATTTAGTATTTTTTCTTTCAGTGATATCAATATCATTAATTTATGTAGAAAGTATATGAGGCTCTTAACTAGATGCATAAATCGTGCCTAGATTGCAGTACTAGTCAATTTAGATAATTTTTTCCAGTTTTCGTTTCATTGTTTCAGGAGAAAAATTAAGAAAATATTTACGCTGCTTTTTTACCGCTTTTTTTTTCTTTTTAAGGTAAGTATAGTTTTTTTCTTATTCCTCAACCATTACCTAATATGTGCATCTTTTTAAATTAATTTTAGCATAACAAAATGCTTCGAAAATGCAGAAATTATTATTAGAAAAATCTAATATTAATCGGCATTAGAAAAAAATATTTTTGCATGATTTATAATAGTATTCCAGATGCATTAAATGCTAGACAGATTTTTTTCTCTGATTTTTCATAATTCGGTGACGAGAGGGTTAATGTGTTATTTTTATTTTTTCCTTTGGGGGTTCACGTGCTCATGTGCTCAAATGGAGGAACCGGCACTGGGGAGAGAAAAATTCCCGTTATAAATTCAGAAAATCTAGAAGTGTACATAAAATATTTTTTTAATATTTAATTTGTTAATAAGTCTATTTTTTTTAGTTTTTTCTTCACGTGCTCATGTGCTCAAATGAAGGAATCGCCACTGATGCCATTAAAAAAAAAAAAAAAAAAGAAAAAAAAAAAAAGAGATTTTGTGAAAGTTATGTAAAACTCTGTCGGCGTATTACTTGGAACATCTGAAGCGTACGACATAAAATTTTTTTGAATTTAAAACACAGGATTACTTTAAATGATTTCTTGATGCTAAACACTTATTCCACATAAAAACAGTTTTCTCTAGTGACAATCTGACTTAGCAAATTATTTTATTACTCTCAAACTGCAAACTATATTATTTTTCCATCTATACTTTTGTCAGTGCGATGAATCTATTCTTTACAGTCCAACAATGCAAACAAAAATTTACACTTTTCAAAGTCTGCGAGATATATTAACCCTTCAACGACGGGTGCTTCAGTTAGTACACTATAAAATGGCAACATCATCAGAAATAACAGGGCGTCTCAAAAAGATGGGTACGCACTTTAATTCTTTATCCGTGAGCCGTTTTTTTTTAGTTTAGTTTTTAGTGCAGTTAAGGAGCACATTAACCCTTTAACGCGCGGTGTCCTCGCCGTGAGGACACCAAACTGACGTTTTGACTGTTGCCAGTCACGAAGAATAGATTTGATTTCTATAAAAATAGTTGCGGGTGACAGAGCTCCACGAGAATCCTTTACTTTTAAGCACGTCATGTCCCGTAAAAAAAGGGTCATGATTATTTTTAACAGCACTGACATCTGCTGAAAAATGGAAGAACGCGAGAACAGCCGGATAGATTGCCCAATGCTGAAAAGAGGGCAGCTGTTGGGGATTGCCCAATGCTGAAAAGAGGGCAGCAGCTGGTTGTGCTCGCGCACAGCCAGCTGCGTTAAAAAAGGGTCTCTAGATCTGTGGCACGCGATGAACGTTTCGATCGTTCGCCATCTTGCTGGTAGTTAAGACGAGCGATGGCAACGGCTGCCCTCTTTTCAGCATTGGGAAAGGGTTGCTCCTCAAAGGGTTAAAAGAGGCAATAAAAGAAGTTACTCAGTCAATATTACGAATGCAATATTTAAAGATGGAAGTTTATTTTTTTTAAATAAAGCTTCATTAGCTGTGTAGTAAACATAACAAATAATTTAGATTACATGTTCATTTTGCTGAACAAAGGATATAATTACTATGAAAGATGTACTAGCTGTCAGATGTTGAAATAAAACATGCAATCAAGCATAGAATTAAGATCTAAATAAAATTTAGATGCGCAGAGTAAATAAGTTAATTAGAATAGTTAGGCTTTTAACCACTCATTCAATTTATATCACATTTTAATTTAAAATATGATTTGATTGAAATATTGATATATCGATGGAAATTTCAGTTTCATTTAAAAATAATTATAAAAATAGGAGAACAAAATCTTTGATTGAGAAATAAATAAATAACTTCAATTGTATTGGTAATGTTGGTTCAATAATACTTTTTATATTATTTGGCAAAGTTTTGCTTTTTTAATTTTGATGCATCAAAGAAATCTATAACAGCTTGACCGTATCTGATATATTGGCCGTAAGTAAAATATGATTTCTTAAAATTTAGAAAAAATTTAGAGGTATCAATATGATTACGCCTTCCACTGCACTCTAAAGTTTGTCCAATGTGTTTTATAGTGCTTAAGCATTTCAATTTTTATATAATTTAGGTAATTTATGTAAACATCACTCACTTCAAATGAACATTAAATAACAGTATGTTAAGATTTTGATAATTTTCTTAGCAAGAAGCCGGTCGAAAATCCAAATTAAACTCATAGCTCGAATGATGAAAATAATATGAATATGTAGCTAAATCCAGTTCAAAATCAAACAGGCCATGTACATATAAAGTATGCATTGAGGGAGAAAAAAAAAAAACCTATTCTCTCCTTTTCTCGCGTTGTAATTTTTTTTGCGTGTTCAATCAAAATCGAGAGACCTTCAGCCTTGTTGTGTAAGCCAGACTCAGGGGGAGGGGTGTACGAACCGGTAGCAGCTATATTACTTCGTCTCTTCTTCTCGAGCTTTTTTGCCCTTTTGGCAGCACGTAGGGCCTTCTCCTCCTTCTCTTGTTCCTCTCGGCAGCGATGGAAATTCTCCACGACCACCCCCACGAACATGTTGAGCACGAAGAACGCAACCAGCAAGAGGAAAGAGATGAAATAGAGTAGGCGCCATTCGTTGTAATTCTCGATAGGCTGGTGTGGGGGAGAGAGAAGTGGGTGAGGGTATGCTTAAAGCGTTGCCAAATAAATAAATAAGTAAAAATAAAATAAAGTTTGTGGGAAAAGAATTAAAACAACTCGCGATTCAAAGTGATTTTAAGTATCGTCCTCAAAAAGATGTTGATAATTTCTGTGGTAGATAAGTGTTGAGAACATTCGTTTTTCTGGAACAATTTTAGTTATTATTGGCTAGAAAAAAAAATTTACTTACCAAAATTCAACCAAACTCGAACAATTTTTACACTGTTATCAAAATAATTCGTTTTGGGCTTAAAAAATAGATGCTCACTCTGCTATCAGACATTAAAATTAAAAAAAAAAGTAATCAAAATAAACACTTAAGCTTTTACCCATATTATTTGGCATGCAGCAAATATCATAAATATCCTGTAACATTTTAATTGATTCAATTGTTTTATGAATTAACTAAAAAATAAATGTACACTCTTTTATCATACACCATAATATGTATAATTTACCTTGATTAAATAAAAAAGAAGGGTCATTAATTTACAAATGTTAATTTATTGTACTTTGTGATACTGGCTTTTATGATTATCAATCAAGCTACAGAAAAGAAAAGTTAATTTAATTGAAAATAAAGGTAATAATTTTGTAACATTTTTTGAGAAAAACCCTCATAAACTAATTAAAGTAAATACTTTTCGTTAAAATTATCTGCACGGCGAGATGCGAGATGCACTTTTGATGGGCTTTATACAAAACCAGTGGCTCCCAACTGCTGGTCCACGAACAAGATCGATGTGGTTCCCGAAGCGAGCGAATGTTAAAAAAGTAATTGTGTTTTCATAATTTCACGAAGTAGAAAAGCAAAAAGCGTAATTGTTTACGGCCTTTTTTACAGAATAACATTAATAAAAAGTTTCATAATCCTTGCAAAATAGGAGAAATACGGGGGGATACAATATTAAATACAATTCGATAAAATATTGTAAGCATCTCAGCCGAGCTTTTGTCTTCGGATACAAGTATGTATATGTAAACAGGGTTGATTAACTATTGTCAGCATCATTGAGTGAGTAGAAATAACATTCTCTGCACTTTTTCGAAATAATCATTTTATTCTTACATTTTGCGCTAAAAGTTTTGTACTTTTTTCTTAGATTTTATCCCCTTTTCCTTAGATTTTATTTAATAACTTTGATTCCACAGAAATGCATACGTTGAATCCTTCCTCACATTTACTACTTAACGCTATGAAGAAGAGTTATACAAACCTGTTGATCTACTCCTACCGCATCTAGACCAGTATACATGATGTTCACCCAGCCATCCTTAGAGGACAACACAAAAAGTGCCATCAAAGCCTGGAACAAAATGAAAAATAGGACACTACATTAAAAAGTATCCAACTAAAAAAAATAAGAACTAAAAAAAAATTTAGTAAGAAAGCAGGAACCGTCCATTAAGTACGAAAGAAAAGGGGTGCTTTATTAGACTGAATTAGATCATTTCACAAGAAGAGAACCAATCAAAATTCTACTCTAAACAATTCTTCTAGAAAGGATTCTGGATAAATAACAAGCTTTAAATGGAGGAGAAAAAATTTTGGATTAAAAAGTTTCTTAAGTTATAATTGAATAAGTTTACAGAATCGATATAGCAAAGCGATTCCGACAAATAATTAATCTTATGAAATTCACTTTAGTGACTTTGTACAAATATATTAAGACGATTGATTTTGCATTCTTATAATTATATATGTGCAAGTTTCTAAAACCGAGAAAGAAAATATATGAAATAAAAATGGACAAAATTATGAATTTTGTATTGAATTTTCTCTCAACATTTTCTTTCTAATGGCAAGGCAATATAAAAGTAAAGAGAAAAAATAACAATAACAGAAAGTCCGAAGTCAGTGCTTCAAGAGCTCTCAAGCAAAGCAATGCAGTGTCGTCTCGAATTTCCTACAAAGCGATCATCTCCGAGGAAGGTGGGATTTGTTAATGAACTCTGCCATGCTGTAAAGAGAACTTATTTAGTTTTCATCGATCCTTCTTTACTTCTCTTTTCACCAATCTTAGTTGACCACTATATTTAATTTTCCTCTTTTTTGCAAAAAGCACAGAAAGGATGAAACTAAATAATTAATTCGAACAACTTACATTATTAAGTCATTCTACTATTGAAGTTAAATAAACAAAAAAAAAAAACAAACTGCTGGAGTTGATCAATAATAGGTATTGTTGAATGCGTATGCATGAATGGAGAAAGTAAGCAAGGCTGCTCGACAAAGACAACTCACCTGGCCTAGATTGTCGAAGTTGTATCTTTGGTTCACCCACTGATTCCTAGCATCCGCTTCACAGTCTGTTCTGTTCTTGACATGCCTTACATCTGGCCCTTCGCAATAATATAAGCTTCCTTTGAATAACTGAAAATTGGGTTTTAATAAGCAAATAACACAGTCGATACCACGCATATAAGAGCGCTCACAGAAAAGTTACATGACAAATATTAAGAATTAACTGAAAGAATTCTTTTCAATCTTAACGTGTAATTTCGAGTAAATTATACAGAGTAATTTTAATGGAGAGAAACGGATAGAAATATTTAATAGCAGGTAGTTCGTGTGGCAAAAGTGGGGTGAAATCATTTTTTCCCCAGTGGGTTTACTTCCATTTGATCATTTTCAAATCTGTGAAAGCGACATCATTTTTACTTCGCAAATTAAAAATTTTATTAGAGGTTAAATCAAATTAATAAGCGATAGCTGATGAAATTTGCAATAATTCCTGAAGTTTTGAGATTATAGTTACATTACGTATCAAGAGTTTTACTGATTGAATTGAAACGTGTTGAACATTAAAATACTCCTTACGTAAGATGTATTGCAAAAAAGTGTTTTTTAACACTTTCACCAAAGGGAAACCATTAAAAAAATTTAAAAATGAAACATTACAAATATACAAATTCAAAGGGTAATACTGATCGCAAACAACTACAAAAATGTTTAGTTGATTTCACCTTTCAAATTTAAATTTTTAAAATACTTAAAAAATTGATCAATTTCAATATGGATAAAACCTTCCATACAAAACCTGAATGTATGACATATTAACAGATTATTTCATGATTTGCAGCTTTATACCTAGTTTTTATTTTGTAGTAATAACTAAGCGTTTGCCATTGAAGACAGAAATGAAAAAAACCACTTAATAGATGTAACATGTTGAGTGCATTTTAAGAGATTGGGATGTTAAACTAGACATAGACGTTAGAGAATTTCATATCTGCTATTGAAGCAGTTCTCAAGACGAAGAAAAAATAAATATGAAATTTTCATTGAGAGAGAAACTAAATTATAGGCAGCCATTGAAAAATTAAAACCTTTTTAAACTATAATAAATAAAAATGCAAAATATCGTGAAAAAAGAATAACGTTACTCTCACGAAAAGCTGATACCTGATTCAATTATTTTTACTTTGTTGAGATAATTAGTATATCGACTATAAGCCCGATGTATTATTCAAATCGAATAAAAAACTAGAAATTAAACTATATAGTATGTTATTATTACCTGAACGCCTAAAATGCCAAAGATGATGAAAAATGTGCAGCAGATGAGCACGATGTTTCCGATGGGTCGAAGCGAGGATAGCAAAGTCTGGACTACTAACTTCAGTCCAGGAGCACGGTTGATGACTCTGTGTTAAAAATAAATGTTATTACTTTACGAAAACTTATTAATTTCTGTATGTGTATTATTAATAACTGAATTACCAATAATTGCTAGAAACGTGCAAGACAAAAGTGAGAAAATTAGTTATTCCAATTGCATCGATCATGAAACCCTTTCCAACACAAATTACTTTTTTCTCCGCATGTGCTGCTGCATAGTGAATAGTTAAAATATTAGCTGTCTTTGCCACATAGTTAAAATATTAGGTTCTTTTACTGTTCTAATATTTGCTGCCCCGTAAAAAATGTCTTCGAATGCCCAGAATTGCGCTTGCGCAACAGTGCTGGCCCATTCTCAACTCTTGGTTATTAGAAACATTCTATGACCCATTCACAGAAGCCGGGTCGCGCTGCCGATCGCCAACGTCGCAAATTGCGAAAAATAAAATTAGTTTGGCGAAAGAAAATACGTTTTGGCGAAAATATTGACAGTTGCTTTTTTTAATGATGTCCCGAAGAATATAATTTGGCGAATGAATTGGCGAAATGTTATAAATGGCCAGCGCAACCCCTGCAGAAGCAACGGTAGTCACAGTAAGGGAATTTCTACCATCTTGTACCTGAGAAGAAGAGAGCTGTCTGGTTGATTTTCCATATGCAACCGTACAAACTAATTGAGATTGTGTTGGAAAGTGATTTATTATAATTGTTGCAAAGTGTTTTAAAGTTTATCAGACTAATATTAGATTATCTTTGTATTTGGCATTTATTTTGGCTGACAATTCTACTTTGTCACACAAAAAAGTTCTCTTGGAGTTTGCAATTTTATTATACTTTATCCTACCGTCAGATTAATTTGTTACTGTCAGGCTAACCACTAACAGACAGGGAGATTTTATATATTTGTACTAAGAGTAGCTTCTTAAATAAATAGACATTAAATTCATTTTATGTTTTTGTCTTTTTAATAGTAATTGAGGTGCGACTTGAGTCATATACATCCGCAGATAATCTAATTTTAAAATAGTTAAATTTGATATTTTTTCACGTGGTCATTAATAGGAATTGTTTAACTGTACTGGTAATTTCTGCTTGCAGCTAAAAATAATGTTAGCAAAATTTGAGGATATAAAGCATGGAATTTTTTTATAAATGCAACTTACAAAACAAAACAACATAAAATGAATGTCTGCATTAAGAAATTCATTTAAAATTATTAACATTCTTACATACATTATTGATTACACACATTATTAGGGGCCAACGTGGAAAGTGAATCAAAGAACAAAAATGAGTGCAATACCTCAGCGGTCGTAGCGATCGCAAAAGACGGAAGACGCGAAGTATACCGAAAATCCTAGGACTTCCGTCTGCAATGAATGAAAGACAGAAATCAACGAGGGAAATGATCACTAGAGATCCGTCCATCACGTTCCAACCGCTTTTGAAGTATGCTCTATCTCCATACCACAGACCCTTCGCAATCACCTACGATAGAAAGGGGAAAATAACTTCGAACAGTGCACATGAACGTTGTTTTATAACACATTTTAACCCTTTGAAGCGCAACCATTTACTGATGCTGAAAAAAGGGTAGCCATTACCATTGCTCGATCTAACTACCAGCAAGATGGCGGTTGATCGAATCGTTCATCTCGTGCCACAGATCTAGAGACCATTTTTTTCACACAGTTGGCTGTGCGCGCGCACAGCGATGAACGATTCAATCGACCACCATCTTGCTAGTAGTTGAGCGATGGCAACGGTTGCCCTTTTTTCAGAATTGGGCAGTCTATCCAGGCAATCTATCCAGTTGCTCTTCTATATCAAAGTATTTCCATTGTATTCTCCAGTTTTCAGCAGATACCAGTGCTGTTAAAAATAATCCTGACAATTTTGCAACTTTCGACCATTGTTACGGGAAATGATGTGCTAAAATTTAAAGGATTCTCGTGTAACTATGTCACCCTCAAGTATTTTTATAAAGTTTATTCTTCGTGACTGACGACAGTCAACAAAGTCAGAATTTTGTGTCTTCACGGCGAGGACACTGCGCGTTAAAGGGTTAAAGACATTACCTATTGAAAATTAGGCAGTTCAGAGGTAGGTGTACTGATGGATGTGTTTGATGAATACAAAAACAGCCTTAGTTGCAAAGTAACTGTGAAATCTTCAAAAATTTCGATTTTTGGTACTTTATTTAATGAAAGTTAAGCTGGCTTTACCAAGGTCAGATAAGGATGTGTTGTGAATAGATTACAGGATAGCGCAATTAATATAGCAGTTTGGAGGTTCAATTCACATTCTCGAGATTGTACATTGATTTGATGTTTTATAAAAATCATTTGAAGAATAAATCAGTTTTTCACTATTATCCCCAATGTTAGAATTATATCTGCATTTTAATTTTATTTTGTTAGTTCGTGTACCTTGAAGTTTGTAATATATAAAGTAAATATATTTTATTAATGAAAAAAAAAATTGATTCAATTCAAATAGTAAAATATATGAAACATTTCTTCTTCTAATTTTTCATTCTTTAAGAAACATTAATGTTTTAATATTTTTTAAAAATTCATTTATTTGCTTGTGGCGGATTTCGAAACATGGAATACAGAATTCAACATCGCAATTAGGACGAAATATAATGTATAACACATTTTATTCGAGCTATTGCTTCCCCTTTGTGTTCTAGGGATAAACAAGAACATGTACGGGGTCAGAAAATAATTTATTTGTAACATTTTGCATAGAAGTTGTAAATGTGTCAGCCCGTATGTGATACGGTATCGGTAAATAAACGGAAAATATACAACCCGTATAAAATGGGCTGGCTGTTAAATGCTTCAAACGATAAAGTTATAACTGTGGTAATGCAGTCGAGTGCATTCGAATATTAGTATTAAGAGTAAAGGATGAAGTGGAAGCAAAAGTGTAGAGGATTTTCTTACCTTTATAAACATCTCAATGGCAAAAACTACAGTAAACATATAATTAGCTGCTGCTAAAATGGTTCTTTCTAAACTTCCAGGAGGAATAGTTGGCCTTTCCATCGCCAGTGTAATACAGTTAAGGGAGATGAAAAAAAGAACACCGTAATCGAAGGCTTTTTTAGATGCAATGATGTTACAGAGTTGTCGGAACCTGAAAGAGGAATGAAGAGGGAAAAAAAAGAACGCATTTTTATAATGGTAAAAAATTTTATTTGAAAGGTATGATTTAATATTTTTTAAATATTTATTAGATGTGTAGTGTCCGCTTTAATTAAATACGCTCAACACTAGTGGAAGAAAAACTTACATATATGTAAACAAATTGCATGAAATGCCACTTAAAAGACATGGTTTAAAACAATTTGCATGTCAGTGAAATAAGCTGCAGTCTAAAAAAGTATCAGCTATTATCCAGCAGTAAATGAAAAATATGTTTCGGGAAAGTAGGATTGAATTTACGAAGGGCTATAAATATTTATTTCCTGGATTATATACTTTAACTAATGCCGACTTTGCTATATCCTGCGTATATTGATTTAACATTCCACTCCCCATATACGTGCTCCTTTTTAATGTGCCCTTTGAGGATTTCAATTGCGGAAGCTGTAAAATCAGGTAACATTTAGCATAAGACCATTAAATTTTATTTTCATTTTTGTTGTATTACACGGGAAATTTTTTATACGGAAAAGTTAGTATTTTGACTTTTTTCTATGTATTTCAAGGAATAACCAAACTGTGATGTTTAAAACAGTTGCTCATTAGGTTATACTAATTTAGTTTTGCGTGTACTGAAGTTGCTAAATTTTTATGATTGGATGAAGTTAAGAATTATTTGACAAAATTTGTAAATTTTTACTAAAACTAGTACTGATATATATGTATGGGAGACACATATAGGTATTTATTTTGAGATAAATACACTCAGGTTAAAAATAAGTTAACTTTGCATAAAGCACAATTCCACTGATTCCAAGATTAAAATGTAAGAGTAGATGCATGTTTCAAGAGGCGAAAAGTTAGCAGTCGGAAGCAAAATATTTATAAACTTACGTCATGCAGGAAAACAAATATTTCACCAGTTTTTCACTTACTGTACTTAAAAAAATAAAACTTAACATTGCACATAAATTGGATACCAGTCAACCTTGGATAATTTTATAAAAGCTAAAAATCTCGTTTCTTAACATTTCTTTTTTTAAAGCGATGATTTTTCTTAAAAAGAGCAATAAAAACACGCATTTATATTAAGTAAGCTATTATTTAAATACTTCACAAATCAAATTGAAAACCAAAATATCACCAGAAAAATAAATTATCTGCATAAAATGCTATTAATATCTTTTGGACCATATTTAAAGTTTGATACTCCTTACCTGTTAGATGGTGGAAATAAAAATATAGAGTAATTTTCTCTCTCCTTGATCCACCCTTTTGGTTCAATAAACCAGCAGATCTGGAAGAAAATGAAACTCAATAAGAGGTTGTCATTTTATGGAAATGTTAATGGTATTTTCTTGCCAGTTAATTCTTTTGTTATAAAGTACTCAAGCGGAAATTTAATTGCACGAGTTAAATAAGCATACCTAATTAAATTTTTGCGAACGTTTGTTGAATTATTTGATAATGGAAATATGAGATAGTAATAAAACTTTGAAATATATTTATTTTGTTTTAATTTTTTGGAGGTGATTCAAAAGAGTTCCTTAGTTGAGGCTTCACTAAAGCTATTGAAACCTGGGATACTTTGTTAAAGTATGCATATAAATAATATATGTAAAGGCAAGTGGAAAATATAGAGAATTCAATTAAATTGATGATTAAAATTTAAAATATTTTGAACTGTAATGTTTATTATTAAGTTGAAAAATAAAAATCAACAAGAACTAATCACGTACAAACAAAGATTATTCAAGTTTGCGGAATAAAAAGAATGATTGCATAAATATAATCAAATTTTTAGTAAATAGTTAGTTTGTGAATACTTTATTTTTTTAAAAATATCTACAAATATCCTCTTTATCATAGACGAGTCTTAAGTTTTGGTACAATTCAGGACTGATTTTGATCCATTCTTCTCCAACGGCTCATCCAAGTAGATAAAAAAAAAAATGTCTCCCGTTATGGAAAATGGGTCATTCTGAAATATCGTACTCATCCAGTTCTTAATGTGATTCAGAGAAGAATTTCTTGGTTCCTATAATAAAGTTTTTCCATATTTTTTGGATGGATCCCACCTTTTGTCTCACAACTTCAAGATGTGTTTGGATAAGTTATTTACCCTGTTGTTAAATATTTGCATCTGCTGTTAAAGGCGTTATAGATGGCAAAACAAGATAAATAAGAAACGTTATGAATGCTTTTGAACCAATTTTTCCAAGACATTCTGCATTAGCACTGATGTCAGCACATATTCACGTTGAAACAGATGTCCTTTGATGTTTAGAAAGTTTTCTATCTCGTTTTATTATATGCCTATAAAACTTCCAGCCATCCGGCCCACCTAAGTTTCATTTCTTTTTTCATTGAGAAAATCGACTGCAATCATTTGTCATACGGGATCATCACTTTGCAGGGCAAAATCTAAACGTTGCATCGGCTGTTTCTTTTACTGCTAAGGATTTATCTACTGTAATACATTATGAAAGTCAAGACCAATTTATAGAATTTCGAATGATTTTTAATATATAGCTCTAGTTCAATCTCTTGAATAATATTATGTGTTCCAGTATTTTATTGTTGATGCTAACGTAAAAACTTTCTGTTTTCCTCATTGGATAAGATTCGTGAATTTCTTTATGCATTTACTATTCCGTAATTATAGTTTAATTAAAAAATATTTATCACACATATTTTTATATCCTATTTTTTTAGAACTTTTTTGGAATAAACTCGCTTCTTATTCCTCATGAACATGTAGTTCATATTTGTCTTTTTAAAAATTTAATTAATCTCTTTATTTTTCCCTTCGCAATAAATTACTATAAAAATTAATAGGGGGAGATAGAGTGTACAAAATACAATCTTTTTCTAAATTCGGAATCGTTCATGAATTTTATCAGTTTTCTTACGGCGGAATTAAAGTTTTCACGCAGGATAAAATGAATGCATGTTTTAATACTTTTAAATGTTTTAAGATTGATTTTTGCCATATTTTTCTTTTGGATTATCTGTATGATGTATATAAAAATGTTAACTTTACATTTTATTCATGTTAATTCAAATTTCTTACTCCTTTTCAACTAGCCTTAACTTTTTTTTTATTATAAACACTGTATTTATAATGACATTATTTGCTTGTTCATAAGATGAATTGTGTTGCACACTTTAGCGTTGTATCAAGTGGTAAAATATATTGGATAAAGAATCCAATTAACAGCAAACAAAGTATAATAAATTTCGTGAGCGAAATGGATAAGATTTTTCTTAATATCATCATTAACGAATAATTTACTGCATTATTATTATTGAGTGTTTTAGTAATGTACTATCTAATAAGCATTAAGTATTGTGGTTGGAATAAAAAACGGTTACCCATTAATAATAAATACAGTAATCAAAATACAGCAGTCGTTAAAAAAAACGAAATCATCATAAAAAGTGCAAATTTTAGGTATGTATAAAAATGTATATCTGTTAGATAATTCGAGTATCAAAATACTTAAATTAAAACCTGCATAAGATTTCAAGATACCGATCAGACTGGAATTAGAGGAATTGACTATCAATATTTTCGAAATATTTAAACAAAAAAATTTTATTTGAAAAAATTATGACAGATCTCACATTCTACCACATATAAATGAACTATACATTAGTATTATCCATTTCAAAGAGGACATTTTTAGATAAAACACAACTTTTCATGATATTGTACCAAAATTAAATAAAGGTGGAAGTATTTTTATGGCTAGTACCATAATAAGTGAGTCAATTACCTTTTCGTTTATTTCACAGTTGTCATTTTTACAGTCTGGAACGGAAGGAATTACTTCTTCTTCCAGAACCACTAACCCTGGATCACACGGTGGAGCTTCTTTTGGTGATCCGCCACTCATGGAGTTTTGCCTGCTGGGGTACAGACTCACGCTCGCAAGGGAGCTCTGCCGGCTTAAGGGTGGATAAAGAGTGTCGCTTTGGAGTGAATTATGTCTGCTACTGCATGTACCCTTTGGCTCCGAGGAATCTCTACACATAGTTATATGACTTTCACCTGGAGCAGAGTCTTGACTTCTCAAAGAATACTGAGGACTGACGTCCTTGTGGGTTAAATACACTTCAGTGTCCTTTAAGATCACAGAGCTCTTGTCCTTCAGTAAGGGCACTCCGCCGTTGCAATGCCGGTGGTTAAAGACGTGGATTCTGGTGTGGAAAGAAGAGCGTGATGTTATTTGTGGCAACAAAGAATAGTGAGCCATTCTCAAACAATTTTACAAATCGCGTGTCTTGTATTCAGTGGCATGAATACATTATTTTGCGATTTTAACTTATGGATTCATAAAGCATCGTAATAAGGAATCATAAACTAATATTTGTGCAATAATAATATCATTTTTTTTTTCTACCAAGGAACAATTGACTGTTTAGGTAACAAAGAGAATATGTATTGATTAGTTAATACTTTGAACAGCTGTATTTATTTAAACATTACAGGCCATTTATAATATTTGTAACCTGCAAAGAAAATGTATAAACATGGATATGTTTGATAGAAATTCAATTTTTCTATCTCTTTTTAGAAATTTTAATGTCTGGTAACAGACTGGAAAATTTCCACCCATTTTAACAACAACAACAACAACAACAACAAATGATTTTGTTATTTACAATACGATAAGTGAACACTTTTTGTTGATATTGCTAAATTAAATAATTTTCTGGTCAATTATTTAAAAGTTCTAGAAAAACAGTGGAAAGTGCAAATTGTAATATTTTTTGAGAATGACCCCCATATAAGTCACATTTCTGTTTTCTTGGAGATAATATTTAGTTAATGTATTTAGAAGTTAAAGAATAAATAATTAAACAGGTTTTAGACTTCAAAATTGTTCAAAATTTGAATTCATCTTTAAAAGAACTATTTTAAGTGTTGAGAGGAATAG
The DNA here is from genome assembly GCA_038373885.1 of Cheiracanthium punctorium. Classification (NCBI taxonomy): domain Eukaryota; kingdom Metazoa; phylum Arthropoda; class Arachnida; order Araneae; family Cheiracanthiidae; genus Cheiracanthium; species Cheiracanthium punctorium. The sequence goes on along the minus strand of JAWZYV010017823.1, from coordinate 1,591,366 downwards.
TACAGAAAAAAACAATGCACACTAAACAATCTCTGATTCATTTGATTCGGACCAGCTGGTCGCCGAAGGTGGCAGCCCACCGTAGGGTGTAAAAGCGGCCATTAGGTGGCACAGGCCGGTCGCGAGAGGCCTGTAAGCCGTAGTTTGCACATTTCAATAGCGAAGCGGCCTGTAGGATGCACAGGCTGGTCGCGAAGCTGCTTGTGTGCCTAATTTTCTTATTTCGGTCGCGAAGTGTCCCGTTGGCGCACCAGCTGGTCGCCTAAGGCGGGCGACCCTTAGGTTGCACATTTCGGTCTCGAAGCGGAGGTCGGTGGACCAGCTGGCCGCCAGAGGCTGCTAGTAATATTATAAGAAGCTTATTTTTCACTTGAAATCCATAACAATTATAATTCGTGAATTTTACATCTAATGAAATATTTCAAATTTAATGCAGTGAGATCGAGAAAATTAATTCATAGCCCGAGGAAAAAATGCTTTCCGTAATTTGTTTTTTATAGGATGAAAAAATGTCGTGCCTGAAATCCATTAATGTCATGTACAATACTTGTGTACACATATAACAAGTGACACGTTAAGTTTCTTGGATTATTGATTCTAAAAAATTCTCGTTCATATTTTTTTTAGTCGTAATTTGGAATCTTATGAAAATTGGTTGGCATAAACCTTGCCAAAGGTATCAATCTTGTTGGATTCCAAAGGTTACAACCAACCTTTGGCATCTTCTGTGTATTTACACTACAAGATGCCATTTACGGGGGAAAATTTTTCAGTTAAATGACACCTTTATCCTTTTCACAAAAATCTCACATCTCAAATTACAGAACAATCTGATAATTAAAAAAAATATTACAGTTGAAAATGAGAAATGGAAAACGTATTTTTAAATATTTTTTCGAATAAAAGCCTAATTCTTAATCTCTGTTTCAGTAGTAAAAAAGTTGTTATCATTCATTAACGAAGACTGTCAAGACATTTTTAAGATAAATTTGTCGAAATTAATACAACTGAAATAACATATTTATTTCAGCTGTATGAATTCCGAGAAAAACAAAAAATATTATCAATTCAACTTAGGAAATTTCCTTCAAAGATTCTTTTGTGTAACGGCAAACCGAGAATAAAATAACAACTTACAAAAACAAAATCTGTGTGTTAGTGTGTAGGATTTACACTTTCACAAGCGTCAAAATAAACTATTTAAAATTAAAACATGGGCTCATATGTACGTCAATTTAGAGATATAAAAAATCTTAAAAATTCGTTTTAACAGTGGAAACAAAAAGGTCCACATATGTCGACCTCTGGAGCGAAGAGGATAAAGGAGACTTCTACAAACGGCCTTATAATCAACATGCATTTTTTTACAGTGTAATCCCCCAGTCATAGAATCTAGTCTAGTCTAATCCTAGTGTATCAGTATTGCACTCGTACGATAAAAGTCTTGTACGACAAAGAATATGATTACGTAGAAAATACGGTACATACATGATTTCATACAGAGGATGCCTCAACAACAGGGTTAAAAATATCGAGGAAGGTTAGGATATTACTAGAAGACTCATATTCTTTTGGGAATGTGAGGTCGCTGATGTAATTTTCATGCACCAATTAATAAAAACTATGAACATCGTGTTAAAGCATTAGACAGCATTCCCATTATTAGTTCAACGCGATTGGACAAAAGACAAATTTGATCTCTTACCAAAATTTAGAGTTATAAATCTTTTTTATTTTTATTTTAATTATCTAAAAATCGGAGCATAAGCCCATTGATTGTGAAATATAGTTAAGAAATTTCAGTCATGTTTCTTCATTTATTTTAAAGTATTCTGGATGCATGAAAACGAACTAATTATTCGCTTTGAATTAATTAAGAACGAATTAGTCGTGTTGAATAAGTAGTTAACATTCCGACTATAAATTAAACACAATTGGTAAAGATCGGAAACGACAAATTGATCTCTTACTAAAACTAACAGTTAAGAAATACTTTTCTACTTTAATTATCCAATAATTGGAGCATTTATGGAATGCAGTTGAGAAACCTGACAGATTCTTCATCACAACTTTTAACGTGATTATTCCAAGTGTATCAAAACGATGCTTGCGACTCTACATTTCTGTGTGATTTCGAGTCTTAAGTGAAACTTGACAATACAAAAAGTTTTTAAACAAAAGGCTGAAACATTCTGTGTACAACAATTTAATAGATACAATTTAAAAAAAATAAAAACAAATTATGAAGAACATCACTTTAGATAGACTCTCGTATACATACCCCAAACACATACTCACACACAAAATGGGGATAAAATTTAATATATTTTAATTTGTATGCCCGAATAATAATGCTTGTATCGAACTTTACAGATAAAATTATTATTTTGAATTTTATAAAAAATGAACAAACTCGAGCTTTCTGCCGTAAAAATATGACTTTATGTACAGAAAAACTAAAATTATTTCATTCAAAATCACATATAAAATTTTTATATTTTTGAATCCTTTCAGTACTTCTTATGGATACTCTAAAAATGTAATTAAAACGACAATGATCAATGTTATTAAAATACCGTAGTTATCTTATGTCAATATAAAACTTTATTGACATAACATTTGATATTATATTACGGTTTTGTTCCGAATATCCCTGCGTCACAAAACAAAGCTTCAAAGAATTTCTCCGCCTTTGAACAAGCTACAAACAATTCAGTAGTAATAAAGATTTATGAAAATGCAAATCAATACTTTTATTTCTGAAAACCAAACTCATCTGCATATTCGTACCAAGCATAAGATCGTAACAAGAATTAATTATTTTTATTTCGGATAAACTGAAGGACATTACATTTTACTCATGCTTTACAAAGTAGTGTATTATATCATCTAAATTCTAATTTATTCAAAGAATTTATACGGAATATCCTTTACCGGGTAAGATTTTTGTTTTCGTTTAAGCTCTTTAAGGCATCCGGGCACTGAGGATCTTCCTCGACGGCAAAAACTTCTCCGTCTTCGCAGTCTTTCAGCTTCACTTTGGGATAATTCTCTTCTGGAAGCTCATCAACATTTTTGTCTTGGCAGGGCATTCTTTCGACAGCCTGCGCGAAGAAAAAGAAGGCAAAAAGAATTAGCGGATGTACTACTCAAGAAATTTCCTATTAGCTGTCACCTCTTTCTTTTGTGATGACTATTAAAGTACACTAGGTTACTAAGGCGAGAAAAATGATTTATTTTAACTAAGCTACAAAAATACTGCCTATTTGGAACATGAATTTATAAATTCAAATTAGCATAGAGATTAAAATATTCATTTTTTAGCACATTGCTAAAGATTCTTAACAATTTTTTTATCATTCACGATCATAACTGTCTCTGCAGTAATTTTCTTCAAAGGCAATATTTTACAATTATAACAGTTTTTAGGGCATACAATAAGTACTATGTTTTTACACTTAATAAAGTTAGTTTTTTTAATTAGTTGATTAAAGTATATGAGCTGACGCAATATATGAGCCCAGTTTTAGTATTACTCAGTTTTCAAACAAACTTTTGCTTTCCCAGCTTCTCTACAGAATTCATATTGAGATTTTATTTCTTCTGTAACAACAGTATTTGTTGTAAAATTTTAAAAACATATCGTCATTCTAAAAAAAAAATAATTTCAATGTTTTTTGACCACAGCAATGAAAATAGAAATGAATTACTTTACTGTAAGAAAGTAGAATACTTTTTCTTTTCCAAGTAGATATTGAAAGGGTATTTGGATTGAAAATTCAGGCAAATCGAATCGTATACAAAGATTATGTGGCTGAAATCTACATCAAGCGAAAAGGCTAATCGAGAAAAAATGTTTGCTTTAAGATTTAAATATTTCAATAATAAAATTAAAAGATTATTACATGAAAAGTAAGAGGTAGTTTTTAAAGTAAGATGCACACTTTTTTAAAACCTAAAGTCAATTTTATAAAATTGAACCAATTTTCTGATTTGATAGACCTTTTTAAAAATTTTCACATCCCTATTTTGCTTGTTCAAAGAGTTATCATACATTAAAATTAAACTTCTTCAAGGAAATTTGCCATCTGCCACAAGGAATAACCATCACTGCTGAGACGCATCGTATAGTCCTGACCAAAGTGCAATGAGGCAATCAAGACCAAAGGACGCAGCATGATAAAAGGGAATTTTGCTGCTACATGATGCAAAAAGGCTTCATCATGCATCTCAGGTTGGAACTTGATTGCCTCTTTTGAATGGAAAGTTTATGGATTACCAACCAAACTGCTTGGACCTAGCACCAAGTGTCTTTTACATATTAAGTATCTGAAACACCTTTTTAAGAGGCTATGATTACAGCGACGATGAAGAAAACGTATCGTCTGCAAACTCGTGACTACTGAAGCCGGAGCTCAATTTTTTGAAGGTTTATTGAGTTCGGGAAGATTTGTTGTGAGATATATCGAAGGCTTAAACAATCAATGTGATCAAGTATAAAAATAAAGAAATGTAGGTAGAATCGGAAAATGAATGCATTTTTTCCAAATTATCTTAATTAAAAAACCTCAACCTTTACTTAAAAAAAGTTTCTGATACTTTATTTAACTGACCTGAAGCGTAACGTTCAAGCACTCGCCGTTTCTCTGCAGAGGAGAATTAGGAACTGCATAATTTGGCACGTACATGAGTATGTCGCTTCCAATACTTGTCCTCTGGCTTTGAGACGAAGCACTGCTGGAGTCCGGAAGACTCATGGCAGTCTAGAAGAAACGTCGAAACAAGTTAACTGCAAACTCTCTTGTAGATAATCAGCTTTAAAAATAAAAACTTTTGGTTATCGTACGAAACATTTTGAAAGAGAGCAGAAGCAGAGGACCTTTCAAATTGGTTACTTCAAAGAAATAATCCGCTGTAAATTATGTGATAGTTTGCTTGATAAAATTATTTATATTTTGATTTTAATTAATTTATAAAATTCATTTCTTTGAACTATAAAATATGTCGTTTATATTTAAAAATTAGAAATGTGAGTACTACACAGAAGTCTTCTTTTTTGTTTTTTGTATTGCATCAGTGATAAAACTGTTTTGACGAAAAGAACGTCACAGTTGTTACAAATTTTTAATTATATACTTATCGAAATAATCAATTTTCTTATCAAAATCAAGGCAGGCAAAGTAATGTTTTACCCCTTTTAAAACCATTTACTCAAGATGAGTTACTTGAAGTGAATGAATACAGACAGTCGAAGTAAAAACAGTGTGTAAGTATGCATGATTTCTCATTTAAAAGTATTGACTTAAACATGCATGTAGTAACATAAAGCTCTATGACTTACAAAACACATTTAGTCATTTTAAGAATAATATATATTTGTTTACCACCACAAAATTATTAGACTTGACATGTTCACTGCCGAACCAAAAATTATTAGTGTACAAGCCTAATTTTGTTTGTGAAATTCACATATAAATAGTTTCTAGTGATAAATGATTCATTTAATAATAAAAAAATTCACATTTTTGTTTCAAATTGCAGGTTTTTCGAAAAATTTATTAGGAACTAGAGGATGCGCTGTTTAACAATTTGAAACTATTCGGGAAACTGTCACGGATAGTTTCAAGAACTTTGAAGAAATATTTAAGCCGTATCTGACCTTTATGTTACACCTAAAAATATGAAAGAAGATGTCGATATTAACGAAAATGGCAGTGCTGAATGACAAAAGCATTGCGGAAACACTTCAGAGACTGTGAGCATTTGATAATACAACTGATAACAAAAACACTGGAAAGAAACTGATGATGAAAAGATGAAATAATTAAAACTTTGAAAAATAATGCACATAAAAAGTACTTATCATTTTGGACATGTGTTTCGGGAGAAAAAATTTCGCATTTCCTCAGCCATTGTCTATATACAGACTGGTAAGGACAGCCCTTTCCTAGTTGTTTATGAACAACTGCTGAGGATGAACGAAAGTTTTTCATCTGAGACATGTGTCCAGAACGAAAAGTACCTTTCATGTGTGTTATTTTAGAATACTTTAATCATTTCAATACATCTAATAACATTAAAGGAGGCGTCATCATAAGCAAAATTGAGAGGACTTTTTCGGTGGATTTTCTGCTAGGTTGATCATTTACAGATGTAACTGCAAACAAGCTTTCTCGGAGGGCAAGTGCTTGTATTGCCGAGTTAGCTTCTTTAAAAATTTATATGACTCAATTAAGCACCAGGTATAACCTTACGCTGGTATATATGTGATCAATACCAGTATCTGTTATTAGGGGATGGTGGCCTAAAATGATCCCCTTAAGGGGAAAAGTTGTATCAATAACATAAATTTTTAGATCAAACTTTGGGGTTTTTGCTAGTATGTTTTACACTATATTTTGCATTATGAAGATATTTAAATAATATTTTCAACCCGCATTAAGTAACTGAAAAAATATAATTTTGAAAATGTGTCCAAAGAATCATTTTATCCTCAACCAAAGAGCGAAATGATCCTCCGTTTAAAAATACTTGTAAATTGTTTTTATCAGCAAAATAAAAAGATAAAAGTCATTATGAGTATACATAATGAAGCAAAATAAGTTTTACAGTCAGATAGCACGCATAATTTATTTTATGAAAATTTTAAAATAAAAAAGTGTCATTATGGTCTACAATAAATGCAGAAATAAATTAAATAATGTCTTTTTTCACCACATCGGAAACTCATAATATTTGAGAATATATCACAAAAATATGATGATCACCATTCTCAGGTATCCCAACGCATGCATTATTCAACTACCTAAATATTTGTGACAATGGATCTAACCTAAATAATAACCTAAAAAATATACTCCATTCTGTAAACCAAGCCATATTTCTGTACACGAAAGACAGTTTATCTAAATAAATAGGAAAGTTAGTGCTTACCTTATGACAAATTTTATAAAATTAAATTTTTCAAGGAATTTTATTTAGACGCCTAATACTGTGATCACTTATGGCTGCCATTTGCTGCCATTGCTTCCTCTTCACTTGCCAAAACTAGTTTATGTCTTACCCGGGAGATAGCGCTACCTGTATGGAAGTAAACGCATGTGGATGGTATGGGGATTATTTTATCCACGAGGATCATTTTAGGCCACCTTCCCCCATATATACATAAGTTAATCATCAGTTTCGTCGATTTATTCGATATTTAAAACACCATTCTACTTGCATGCTATATGTTAGACCAATTTATCTACCGAAACCTAGGGAAAAATGCACTGATTTGCTGAATTTCGAGCAATTGAAGCCTATTTCTTTATTGGGGAAAAGTTGGAGATCTTCGAACAAGGACACTAGCGAAAAAATGGATCTTCGAACAAGGAAACTAGCGATGTCAAGGAAAGTAGCGAAAAATCCGTCCTGTTTTGTTGTTTAACTACGTTAGTGCGACACTTCTCCGATATACATGCATAAGCAAGAAAGAAACACAAAAACTGTGGAATGAAAGAATTTTGAGGCGTAATCTCCTTAACAGTCTCATTTAAAATTTCTTCCGTACAAGTTCAACAAATATTGTGTTTTTCTAAAGAAGGTAGGGAAGGAAGCAGATTCTTATTACATGAAAATAACAGTCACAATGAAACTAATGAAATTAAAGAATGCATACAGTAATAGCCTGTCATCTGTTGCATGATGATATTATAAAAAATTTAAAGTACCATGACACTGCTAATTGTTAAATTAGCATAATGCTCTCAACAAATCACACGTTTACGTACTAGTAATAATTAAAAATATAACTATTTTTTATACATTTTACCAGCAATAAAATCATAGCAACGAAAATTTATTATCTCCATTTCCCAAACTTTTCCATTATGAGCTATTTAAAATGAATTAAAAAAGTTAATAGGCGAAAATTGCATGCGTGAAATAAACAGCTGAAATCTGAACTCCCGGAAGACTGTTAATACTAACTTGTAATATCAGTTTAACGACTCCCAAACGAATATTTTATTAATGATGTAAGTTGCCATAATATCGATAAAAAATCTATTTCTTAACATTTAATCTTTCAGCTTCATCCACAGATCATTAAGTAAATGCGTTACATCCTGGAAAATGATCTTTTCAAATGTGTAAAAAGTGTGAGAGCTGAAATGAACTTACCGACGTTTTATCTATGGATTCAAAAGATTGCCCTGGGACATGGAAGGCCATTAGGGGAGTAAGTCTGTCCTTCAGGTCTTTCATCAAGTTGCTTTCGAGGGTGTTATTAGGTGAACCCTGAGGAGTGGCTGCTGTATGCGTTATGATGGGGGGAGAGCAAAGGACATCCTTGCCCTCCCCCGTACCACGGTCATGGGAGTACCTCGAGGAATGACGGCGACCTAAAATGAAAGAAAAAGATAGAAATGAAGTAGGAAGACTTAATTCATGCACTAAATGGTAATACATATGCATCGATATTATTAGCCTAAGTATACTCATGCATAAAATAAACGAATACTTGTGATCTGCCCATTATGCAAATCTTTTTATGCGATAAAGGCTATAGTATGCATGTGTTATAACATTTAGGTTTTAAGAAAGGTGGTACCTACACTGTAAAAACTGTGGTGTTTTGCTGCACTTCATTTGGTGTAATATCACTCCCGAAATCGGGTGAACAAGCACTTTATTTCGGGTTAACACCAAATCAAGGGTTAATATACACTTTTACTGATGTCAAACACCAATATTGATGTAATCTTGAGCTCTGCGAATCGGTGAGACACTTACTTAACACCAATTGTGAATTTTCTTACACCAATTTTAGTGTTCAGTAAGTTTCAGTTCAGTCTGTTGGCACCATCGAATCGAAAATCGAAAGTGTTTGTTTGTTTATAACAGTGTTGATAACAGACGATCCGGTGGCGGGCAGTATTTTATTCTACTATTGTATTGTTCTGTGGAAGATTTCATACCTATTGGATTAATTTATAGGTACGTATAAATTCTCAGTTTAGTTTATGATATAAATAATTGCTAACTATCCATTTCTTGTATATATATGCCTCAGTATTCAATTGTATTATACTATTGAAAGCATGTTGCAGTAAATTACGGATTTCGGAAACTAAAGTTTTTTTTTTTTTCAAGAATTGCTATTAAATTTCTTTAATTTAGTGCTTAAAAGATATAATTCTGCACAGAAAATGAAATTGTGATAAATATTTTTGTGAAAATTCATGGTTCTTTGATGCTGATTGAGAAGATAGAGCTGATAAGAAAATTTGAAAAAAAAAAAAAACCGCTCTATTATGACTACTTAAATTAATATAGATTAAAAATACCACTTTTTGCTGCTTTATTATTTAACATGACTTACTTTAAATAACTTAGAATTAAAAGTTTGTAGTTTTATTAATTAGTATGTGTGCTAAACAGTAAAAAATTTTCATAAAAGGTCCAGGAAAATAGAAAAGGATATTAATTTTGTCTTTGTCATTATTATCATTAAATCAGGATTCTAATTAATCATTAGAAGCGGAATAGGTGAATTCTGAGGAAAATTGCGCATGGCATTTAAATTTCTGAAATTAATAATTGGTCATACGTAATGTATCAATTTATTCAGAAATATGTGTTAACTGTTCGAAGCTTAATGTGTTTTTTCCAAATCACCCAATGACTAGACAGAATCACTTTGCATTTTGTCTTCGCTTTGTGCGCTTCATGCTTAAACTGAAATAGTCTATTTTATTGCTTGTTGTAATAAAGTAAATTGATTTTTCAAAATACCATAAGTAGGTTATTTTTTATCCTTTGAATGTCTAATTAAACTTTGTTTTAAATAAGATCTTTTTCCTCCTGGAAGATTACACAAGCTTCTACCACCAACATTATGGTTCGTATAGCATAAAGAAGAAAGGTGGGGATGGGGATTTCTTTTTTCACGAAACAAGTGACCTTCCATTTTTATACCTACTTACAAGTTATTATACTAGTGGGAGTTGGTACATATCTTTATAGTATATATTATTGCGTAGTGCTGTACTGTTAATGTGTTGTCCGTATTAAAAAAAATAATAATAATCTTTAAAATTAAAATTAGATTTTTTTCCTCTATGTGATTTAGAATAACCAAACTTGTAAAAATTCACTTAAAAAAAAAGGAAAAATTATAGACTGTCATAGTGCCTTTGTATTTAATTGTTTTTGTTTCGAGCTCTTATTATATGTATTACCAACTGCACTTAAATGCTGCATTTCTAAAATTTTATTTTTCCCAAATAAGCGCATTAATGAAGAGGTAGTCATAGTGCCTTTGTATTTAATTGTTTTTGTTTCGAGCTCTTATTATATGTATTACCAAATGTACTTAAATGCTATATTTCTAAAATTTTTATTTTTTCTCAAATAAGGGCATTAATGAAGAGGTAATCAGTGCCTTTGTATTTAATTGTTTTTGTTTAGAGCTCTTAATATATGTATTACCAACTGTACTTTATTGCTGTATTTCTAAAATTTTATTTTTCCAAAATAAATGTGATGATTTTTCAATTTTTCTGTGTACTTTAATAAACATTGATGATTATGTGTATTCCATTCCCTAAGAAAGAATCTTAAATATTATTTTAAAAAAAGTTATGGAATATATTTCTTTTCATGTAATTTATCTTGTTTTACGATAAAATTACTACTATTATTATTTTTTTTTTTACTTAAATATTTTATTATTTATTTATTTGCAATATTCTGGTGAAATCCTTTCAGAAAGTGGTCAATAACCTTAACAGAGATTTTTTTTCTTCTTTAAATTAGATTCGGCATATTCTTCCATTGATGTGGCAGCTATTTTGTTATTTTAAGCAGTAAACTGTAAAAATTAATGGTGTAAGTGTACAACAAAAATGGTGGCAACTACTTTACACCAAAATTGGTATAATTTAATATGTGTGGTGTAATGAAACACCAAGACCCATATTTGGTGTTTCATCACACCAAAAATTATGGTGGTGTTTTCTTACACCAATTATTCAATTACACCAATTTTGGTGTAAAGTAGTTGCCACCATTTTTGGTGTGCACTTACACTTTTATTATTTGCAGTGTAAATATAGTTTTATCTCTTATAATTTTATTTATCAACAAAAATAAAATCTTAGCCTAATTCCATGCACAGTTTTAATATATTAATAAGGAAATACTCGCAAAAATTATAATTTCTTATCTCTCAAAATTCTCCAGATCAAATGTCTTTTTAATTGTTTAACTGTGATAAAGAACAACATTAACAGCTTCAACCAAAATACATTTCGAATTATTAAAGTTACAGCTTTCTGTATTCTGTGTTAGAGCAAGCCTAAACGAAGCTGTGTCCTCTGCACCCACCAGAGCTCTTGAGACTATTTTACATATGACTCCCTTGGACATCTTCATCTGCAGTACTGCAAGAACAGGAGCGTAGCCAAGGGGTGGGTTAGGGGGATCATAACCCCCCCCATGAGGAATTTTTTGCCATACAAAATGTATATTCTTCACTAAATTATCACACACACGTATACATATAAATGAGTTGTAATAGTCGTAACCCCCCCCCCATGAAAAATTTCTGGCTACGCCCCTGTAGCAAGAATGACTACATATAGAATGATGTTGCAAAAACTATGGTATGACAAGCCTACTGTTAACGGTCACACCGGAATTACCAAGAAAATAAAGGATCCTACTCTCATAGTGCCTTCTGACACCATGGAGAAGACCTACGTATTTGATAGACCATTCGAGGTTGTTTTTTCAACCAGGGATGAATGGAATAAGAACACTATCAATTTGGAATTCAATGATCTCGTCTGGTTTAAAGATTGATCAAAGAAAGATAACCTCTCAGGACTCGGAGTGCATGCTGTATCATCAAGAATCAACCTCTCTAGAGGATTTGAGAAGCACGCCACTGTATTCTAGGCTGAAGTTCTTGTTATTATTGAATGTTTATTGATAAATATTAGGAAAAGCTACCACGTTAAGCGGATTCTGATTTTTAGTGACAGTCAAGCAGCCTTAAAGGCTTTTAATTCATTCCAAGTTAAATCAAGGATTTTTTTGGAATGTAAAAACTTTCTCAGGGAATTGACAACCAACAAGGTAATCCTTTTATGGGTGCCAGGCAGAGGCGTAGCCAAGGGGGGGGGTTAAGGGGGTCATAACCCCCCCATGAGAAATTTTTTGCCATACAAAATGTATATACTTCACTACATTATCACACATATGTATACATATATATGAGTTGCAGTAGTCGTAACCCCCCCCCCCCCATGAAAAATTTCTGGCTACGCCCCTGGAAAGCATTGAAGGTAATGAATGAAAAGGCGGATGAACTAGCCAAACGGAGATCGTCTTCTAATCCTATTGGTGCGAAACCTTTTTGTGGCATAAATATGAAGACCATAAAATATACCTCCTCAAATGGGAAAAACAGGAGTTGAATAAAACTTTAAATAACTCTTTTGGACTAAAACACGCTAAAAGTATGATCACTAGATCATCAGCGAATGTTGCTTCTGAAATTCTTAGGTTTTCAAGATTGAGGATACGAATTATTGTAGATTTCATCACTAGAAACTATTATTTCAGGAAACAACTCCATACAATGAGACTCTTTCATCAAGACCCAAAATGTTGGAAATGCCACAAGAACGAAGAAACGGCACATCACATCATTTATGAGTGTGATGTCTTTGCCTTCATTCGGTTTACTGCTTTAGGAATCATTAACACTAAAGAGCTACATCTTAGTTCCATAAAGGGCTTGTCGGACTTAATAAACAAAGTGGGTGACCCAATTAACTGGAACTACGAAGCACTGGGTTTGAGGTTATGGCACAAAATACTGTTCTAAGCAGAGGTGCCCAGTACTATACTAACAAGAAAAAGAAAACATTAAAGAAGAAAAACGAGAAACTTACAACACAGGAACATCTGCCTACAGAGGGAAGGAGGGCTGCTTTGGGTGGAAGACTTTTTAAGGGATTCTAACATGTATTCACGTTACAATTGAAGAAAACCGCCCAAAACTACAGACTGTTAGTTTGACAGCCGTGTGGTAGGCTCGAATGCGGGAGCTTCACACGACAGCCATCATGGTGCCGGCTAGTTACAGTATTCAAAATATGTCTGAATGACATTAAGTGTAAGAGCTAAAATTATCATTTAGAAAAATTGATGTTTTAAATCATTTTTAGGGAACTGAGCTCCATTATAATACAGTACATTCATAAGAACATCAATATGTTAATTTTCATTGGACGCAATGCCTTTTGATAATAACAATAGAGTGTCCTAATTGCGACATGTAATCAACAGAATGTCTTAAAAGTAAACTTAAAGCCAATAGAATGTCCCAAAAGTAGACATAAAGCGAATAAAATGTCATAAAAACAGACATAAAGCCAATAGAATGTCCTATATGTAGACATAAAGCCAGTCCATTTGTACGGATTTCTACCTCTTCTGGTCTTCCTCTAATTAGCCTCTATGTTAATAAAATGACGTGGAATCATAAATCAAGTAAAAAAATCACAAGAATAAATAGATGAATGGGTTCCGGATTTATTTTAAATATACCGTCAAGTCTATCAAAGATGAAAATTTTAATCCAAAGAAGGAAAAAAAAAAAACGAAAGAGGCGTTAACAAAGAATTTAAGCTAAGCGAATTCCATAAAATTTCACTCATTTGACCTGCTAATGATACAGCTAAAGTATTCTTAAGATGTATTTTTTATTATTTATAGAAGGACCCATTATCATAGGAACAAAACTCTTCATATTACACCGAAAAATGAATTTTCTTACTCAGCTCTTTTTGTAACACATACACATTGCTAAAAGTAGAGATTTTAAGCAATGAGATAAAAAATATGACATTAAAAACTGTCTATAAAAGCTCTAAGAAATGGGCAATACCTATGATTGGTATAAAAATGGTTTAGCATATGGAATGGAAGAAGAGTTTCCGTTTTAATGAAGTTTTACACCGCTTTCGATTCTACATGAACACTGCTCTTGAATGGTTTGATTGTATTACTGTTTTTTAGTTGAAAGCGTCAAAGCAACGTTCAAAAGACATTTTGAATTAGAAGTCATTTTTTGCTTTGTATGTGAACACGTATGTGTACGCTTACTTTGGCAGCCAGGCTACCTGGTAAGAATTTGTAATGTTCTCTCCCATTCGATATGCGATTTCAATGGTTTTATTTTTTTATTTTATAAGAAAATGGGGAAAAATTATCCTTTTATGTGGAAAAATTTATCCTTTATACTCTCCCTAAATAGAGAGAAATAAAACTTTACCACGGGTATTTTTAAAAAATCATGTGATACAATAAAACTAATTATGTGGAGCACTTCAACATTTTTAGAAGTCACATTATAAGCTGTACTATACACTGAAATAAGCAATAAATCTGTCTCAGTTACGAAAATTTGAGCAATTAAAAAAAAAAAAATCAAATATTTTGCAGAATGTTTTCACTGTTCGAAAAAATTTTCCGCGCAATTCCATGCTTAATTTTTCTTGAAAGCTTCATAAAAGGCACCGTTTTTCAATGCATTTCGGTGTGTAGTGCAGCTTATGGAGAATTACCCTGAAGTTTTGAGTTGCCGGTGCAATTAGTTTATTTTAACTCGTGTACCAAGATCGCGAGGCAGATTCTTTTGTGTGACTTAACACACACCCTTATGCAACATTCAAGTTGCGAGCGGACTTTCTTTTAGTGTAAAACTGTTTAGAATGTGAACGTTTTACAATCAGACACAATCCTTAAGTTTCAGAGTATCTTACCGTGCCTTGAGGATCGGGATTCTTTTCTTGATGTTTTTGCCTTGTTAACCTGCTCATGCTCTTCTTCACAATTAATAGACTCGTCACTCCCTTTCCTCTCGTCCTATCAAGGTAAAAAGATGTTACAAGAGATGTTTGTTGTTACTGAACTACATTCCAAAAACATTCATTACTCGTAAAATAGAACACTTTGTATGTTATTCAACATACATTAAAAAATTCAGAGATAGGTAACAAATAAATATCTAAAATGATAATTTTCTTAAAAGTTTTAATTAGCAAATTATCCAAATGATTAGCCACTATACCGTGAGACTTCTGAATAAGCGATGATATACACACTATCTGAATTAAAAAGCAAATATTTCATACACTGCTTCACAGCTTACATACCAAAACTTTATAAACCCGCTCTCTCATTGTTCCTCGGTTTCCAGTGGGCCGCTGTATATAGTTGTGAAATATTAGATAATACCTTGTTTTTATCATTTTAGTCAACATGTATTTTCCTATGTACTAATCAAAATAGCTTAAGCTGAAATGTCTCTATATTCATCTCTTATCATCAAGTCATCAAGTAAAGTTCATCTTTTCTTTTTGTGAGAATGTCTGATTAAGATGATCATCCTTTGATTATCCAGTGTAATATTTACAAGAGTGACGAAAACTATATGTGGCTTAGGCAGTGGCGTAGACAAGGGGGGGGGATGGGGGGTCATAACCCCCACCCATGAGCAGGGCCGGCCGGGGGGGTGCGAATGTAGGCGATCGCCTAAGGCCCCGCGCTTATAGAGGCCCCGCTCCTGGGCCATTTTATTGCTATCTCATAAGACATGATAGAAAAGAGGCCCCCGCTTCGCCTGGGGCCCCGCACGCCCCTCGGGCCGTCTCTGCATGAGGAATTTTTTGCTATACAAAACGTATACTCTTCACATCCTTATCACACACACATATAGATAGCAGAGGCGCAGAGAGCCAAGTCGGGGCAACGGGGATAAAATCTTATCTGGGGTCCCTTTGCTATCCAGAAATCCCTTTGAAGTCGTATTAGATCAATCATTTATCCCTTATTAAAATTATTAATCATTTAAAGAAACTTTAAATTAATAGTAATTGGCAATTAATTAATAGAATTAAAATTATTAATTTAAAAGAGTATTATTCTTTAATAAACATCCATGCTCTAAAAATACCAACATTTTGTTTTGAAGGTTTCGTCACCTCCATAGAGAAACAGTATTTGAAACGTTAACATTTTTGCATGGCATGTTTCCTCAGTGTTGAAACAAATAATATTTTTATTCATACTTCCATGCAAGCAGGCAGCAAAAAAATTTCATAAGGCCAAAAAAGTGGAAATTTCAAAATTTCGGAGGTTGGTTGATCCCCATAGTCAATCCTCTGGCTAAACCCTTTCTTCCATTATTTAAATATGTGTCTCGAAAAAAAACAATTTCTTGTTAAATAAATCTTTTCTACTTTTAGTCATGGCAAACCGTTGAATAATACCGTCAATCTCTATACCTTTCTTGCAAAAAAAGACTCAATCAGAAACACTTCTCGTTTTTGTCAAGTTGGTGGTTTTTGCTCTAGCTGGCATTTTGTAATTTCATTCAAAAATTAATTTCAAGCATACGGATAATCTAAATTTGGACTTTTTTATTTTACAAAATTGACAACACACAATTAAGTATCATATAAACAGCAAAAGGGGGCCCCTTCACAAGCTGAGGCCCAGGGGATTTTTCCCCTGCTCCCCCTCCCTCTCTGCGCCACTGATAGATAGTTGCAGTAGTCGTAACCTCCCCATGAAAAATTTCTGGTTACGCCACTGGGCTTAGGTGAAAAGTAATAAATAAAATTAAATAAATTAATTTGTTTTCTAAACAAAACTCATACATTATGAAAATAAAACTATAATTTTTAGGAAATAATCTTTAGCATTGATCTAAGATCAATTTCAGATAACCGTAAAATTCATTCAACAAAACATATTTCATTCTTCCTTCTAAAAGAATCAACAATGTTTCCTGAACTCCACGATTACACAAAATAAGGAAATCAAAATCTTTTTGCGGCAGTTAATTTAAAAAAGAAACCCCCAAGTTCCTACGCCAAAATAGAATCTATTACTCTTACAAAACGGCACAGCTAACAAGCTAATACTTACTTCCGCAGAAAAACCCTCTACCAAGATAGCAACGAGGAGATTGAAGAGAACGTAATTCCCAAATGTCATGAGCGCCACAAAATACAATGCGGCCCAATGAGACGTTCTCTCCATCCCGTTAAAAAGAACGATGTTCCAATCTTCCTGGGTTAAAATCTGAAAGAACGAAACAAAGTTACTCATAAATAAATAAACTTATGCGAGCAAAACAGAAAGCGACAGAAATAATCCAATTTTTCCCGTTCGTGCAAGAGTCTTGAAAATAATTTTAAACAATTAGTTTCAAGGACAGAGGTAGGAACACAAACGAGAAAATAATTTTCAGACCTTTTTAATTTGTAAGTCAGTGTAAAATGAATAGAATTTGTAAAATATTGAAAGGGTTTTCTAAATTTTTATTAGTATTCACTTTGTGTGAAATACTATAAGCAATTCCATTTCTTAAAAGCATTCAGGGAACTCTAGGATTTTAAAAGCACATTGTAAAACATCTAAACAGAAACAGGTTTCCCATGGTTCTGGCTAATTTTTAATTGCATTATTTATTACATGACGTTTATAAAACGTTTGCAGCTGTTTTATCTACTTCTACTTACGAACTCTTTTCATAATGTTTTTGTAAAGACACGGGCATTAATTAGATAAATTTTGTACAGTACAATTTCAGTAAACAGATAAATAAATGATAGATCATTAAATACGGAACGTAATGAACTGTTAACCCTTATCAGCAATTTTATAGTAAGTCTATTCCTTTTTGTAGAATAAACTCAAGATCATTTATCAGCTATTTCTCAGTATTTTGATCATGAATTCCTAAAAAAAAATTGGTTATAATTAATTCTTCTGACGTATAATGTTATTACGCAAACTATATATAAATACATTACCCGCAAAGGAAATTTAGTTCATACCTTTTTCCCAGATGCAGAGTTGCCAGGTGCACCGGAATATAATAAAACACGTAGTGGACCAAGTCCATATTTTAAAATTGGAGATAGTTCATGCTGGAGCAATCTAACATTTTCTATTCATTGCCATAGTGAATCAAGTTGTTGCGAAAGCGATATTTCCACAAGGCTGTGACTAGATAAATGAAACCCGATTAGAAATTTGTGTTTCGTTGCTTCGTTGTTTTTTGGCAACACACAAAGATAAAAAAGGTGTTGTTATTTTTATATGTAAAATGTAATGTAAGATGTGATGTGCTTGTGTATTTTTGCCTGTGAAATATATGTTTTAAAACCAGCTTTGTTGTTTATCATTTATTGCACAGATGAGTTTTTTGATGCAAGAAGAATCCAAAAAACCGCTCATGCGAGGTTAGTTGTTAGTTTACCTTGTCATAATTGAAATTTAATAATATCGTTATGCAGGGAAGCGATATTATTTGGCATCCATCTGCTGGCATACGAATTGTCTCGAATTAAACTGTGTACTGAAGTTGATAAACGGAAATTCTAATGGTGAATTATTGATAACTTAAAAAATTTAAGAACACCACTTAGAACTGCATTTACGCGTATAGATAATTCATTTGAGAATAACTTAGAAGCAGATGTTAGGAACGTTGAAGAAATTGAGATTCTGTTTACTCAGTTAGAGGGAAAATGGACCGAACTCGGTTTTACAGAAGAGGAAATTCAAAATCTTCTGCTGAACGATGAAAAGTGTTCTCAAGATAATTTTTATAAGGAATATGAGGGTTTTAGCTTATACGAAGAAAAATTTTTTAGATTAAGAACAAAAGTTCAAAAAATCTTAGGCAATGTTAAAGCCGAAAATGAGTCCCAGTTTGTTGAAAATTCGCCAAAACAAAAGTTTAAGCTTCCAAAAATTGAATTTAAGTTGTTTGGGGAAATGTTAAGGAATGGCCATTTTGGTCACAGTTTGAGAAAATACACAATGATGAGGACATCGCCCTCGAGGATAAATATCAGTATTTGTTACAGGCAACCTTGAGAGGTTCAAGAGCGCGAGAAATTGTCGAAGCATATCCAGCTACGGGTGATAGTTATGAAAATGTAGTATACTGTTTAAAGGCCCGGTTTGGCCGGACCGACTTGTTAATAGAAATTTATATAAGGGAAGTTCTTTCTCTGATGATGAATAATGTGATGGGTAAAAGTCCGAAAACACCGTTATTTAAATTGTATGATAAGATTGAAACGTATTTGAGGTCGCTAAATATGTTAGGCGTTTCTAGTGAAAATTATTCTTCAATTTTGTATCCTTTAATTGAATCATGCTTGCCCGTTGACGTAATGAGAATATGGGAAAGAAATTTGAATTCAAAGTCTTTGACGTCTGGCAAGAAGGAAGAAGCTGTTAAAAAGTTAGATATTCTTATGAATTTTTTACGTCACGAAATTGAAAGCGAAGAGAAAGTGAGGTTAGCTCGCAGCGGATTCATTGTAGAAAAGACGCAAACAAATGTAGTCCTAGTAAGAGGGAAAGAGCTAGTTAGCCCAACAGCATCTGAGTTGTTTAATTCTTCAGAAAGAAAGGAAGAGGCGTGTGTATTTTGTGGTAAATCACACTCAAGTAACCTCTGTAAATATGCTGATAATTTGTCTTAGGAAGAGAAAATGCAAATATTAATGAAAAAAGGTGCCTGTTTCAAATGTCTCTCGATATGTAAACATAAATTTCGATTTTGTAAAACTGAAGTTTCCTCCTTGTGAGATTTGCCGCAAATTTAATTTTAAAATAGTGTGTACTGAAGGAAGCACTCGGGTGGATTCGAGAAAATCTCAGCATACTGAAGGGGCTGAAACTGGAAAAAAGGACTCTGTTCTGTCTAATAGAAAGCTACTCGCAAAGTTCTTTTGCAGGTACTTGTCGTTCGTCTTAGAAGTGAGAGTCAAATGAAATATATTAGGATACTGATTGTCTCAGGCAGCAGTAAGTCTTATTTATCAAATTTCGCAATAGCGACAATGGGATATAAATGCATTGCTGAGGAAAATTTTACACATAGTTTATTTGGAGGTATAGAGACTACGGAAACACACAGAAAATATTGGATTTATCTAAGCGACTTTTTTGATAATTATCGATGCAAGTTTGAAGTATTAAATCAGGAAAAGATTTGTTCAGAAATTGCATAAGTACCAAAAGGGAATTTCTACAGGAAACTAAGAAACGCAAGATTTTTCTCTCGGATTTAAATGATGCGGTAGATTTATTATGTGAATTTTTCCCGGACGAAATCCATGGGCTGATAGGATCTGATATTGCTGGAAAACTGTGTACTGGAAACATAGAACAATTAAAAAGCGGATTGGTTTTAATGGAAACACGTCTTGGTTGGACCTTAATGGGGAAAACAGACGCACTTGAGTCTTCAGATAGCACTAAAAGTGTTATGTCACTGCATGTTAATGATGCTAAAATTTCAGATTTATGGAGACTTGATACTCTAGGAATTTTAGACCCAGGAGAAAAAGGTAGTCGACAAGAACTTGAGAAGGCAGCTGAAGAACATTTAAACAAAAGTGCGAAAATTGATGTTGATGGAAGATATGTTGTGAGCCTCCCGTGGTTTACCCAGTTGCAGAAATGTCGCAGAACGAAGGCTGAAAAGTTACATAGATTCATTGAAGAAGAGCGCAAATTTAAAGGCATACGAAGAAATGTTTAGAGAGTGGATTCAAGAAGGAGTCATAGAAGAAATTCCTAAGAATCGCTCTGATGAAAGTGAACATTACTTGCCTCACAGAGCCGTAGTTAAAGAAAATTACAACTCAAGAGTTCGACCTGTTTTTGATGGATCGGCCAGGGAGAAGAATTCCCCTTCGGTCAACGATTGTTTAGAAAAAGGACCTAACACCGTCGAGCTCATTCCAGCCTTAATGAATAGATTTCGTTTGCAGAAAATAGGTGTTATTGCAGACATCCGTAGAGCCTTTCTACAGATTGGAATAAGTGAATCGGATAGACCATATCTGAAATTTTTATGGTGGGAGAAAGGAGATTCAGCCAAGCCTAGAGTTTTCCGACATCGAAGGGTAGTTTTCGGGCTGACTTGTTCTCCATATCTGTTGGGGGCAATCCTTCGATTTCATCTGAAGAATGTTCCTCCCAGTTTTGTAAAAACTGCAACTAAGTTGTTAGAGTCAATTTACGTGGATAATTGTGTTACCAGTGTGAATGATCCAGAAGAGCTTGAGGATTTTATCGATTCAAAATTAATTCTCAGCACTGCTAAATTTGAACTTCGAGGGTGGGAACGTTTCATAGGAATAGTGAAAGGAGTTCTACGAAAAGTCCTGGGAAGGAGTTCACTAAATTTGGAAGAGATGAACACAATTATTTGCGATGCAGAAAGTGTAATAAATCAGCGACCTTTAACCTATATTTCCAGTGATGTGAATGATTTAACTCCACTTACTCCGTTTATGTTCTTGCATGATCTTAGAGAAACAGGAATTCCTGATCTTGATAATTTAGATGCAACATCGTTGAATAAGAGACATGCGTACAGACAAAGGGTCAAAGAGGATTTGAGAAAGAGGTTTCGTGCAGAATATTTGGGACATTTACGCCAGTACTCAAAATCTTATAAAAACCAGAAACCTCTTGAAATTGGGGATATTGTACTAGTTGCTAATGAGCACATCAAGAGACTTGAGGGGCCTTTGGCAAAAGTGATAGAACTGTATCCTGCAAAAGATGGTCACATTCGACTAGTATAAGTCAGAATGAAAGGTGGAGAATTTCTCCGTCCTGTGCTCAAACTGATTCCTCTTGAGGTGACTCAGAAAAGTGACATTGATATGCTTTCATTAGAACCCGGTTCTACGTCCAATCGACCGATCGTGAAACAGACCGTCAGAGAATGTCCCGAAAGAAGTGAAGAGTGTCCTTCTTCAACAGATCCAGTGGTCCAGAAAGCTGACAGAGATATTTTGCCAGAGACTGTTCCAGAAAAACGATCTAGATATGGATGGTTAATTAAGACTAGGGTTAGGGTTTGAGTTTCTCTAAAGTTCGAAACTCAAAGGTGGGAGTGTGTTGCGAAAACGACATTTCCACCTTTCCGCAAGGCTGTGACTAGATAAATGAAACGCGATTAGAAATTTGTGTTTCGTTGCTTCGTTGTTTTTAGGCAACACAGAAAGATAAAAAAGGTGTTGTTCTTTTTTTAATATGTAATGTAAGATGTGATGTGCTTGTGTATTTTTCGCTGTGAAATATATGTTTTAAAACCAGTTTTGTTGTTTATCATTTATTGCACACATGAGTTTTTTGAGACAAGAACAATCCAAAAAAACCGCTTATGCGAGATTGGTTGCTGGTTTACCATGTCATAATTGAAATTTAATAATATCGTTATGCAGGGACGCGATACAAGTGATTAATACGTTTTCTCTTCCAGAGAAGGCATGTATTACCCTGCAGTATAATGTTACTCTGTTATAATGTGCAACTTCAGACCTTCATTTCTTCAATTTAGCTTAGATTGACTTGGTTGATGATGGTTGTCACCCCTCCTCCCTCAAATGGTAATCAACCCACAAGTTTAGCTATACTTTAAGCCAAAAACTACTGTATAAAAGAAGTGGTTAATAATTTTCCGTAGCAGTTGGCAACTCCACAGATGTAATCATTCAATTTTTCGAGTATTAGTTTTATCTTTTGAGAATTGAATTTTTATACTCGTTTTTATATATGATCAACTGTTCAGACGTTTGAGTTTTAGAGAGCAGTTTTATTGGGTTTAATACACAAAAACATTTGTCATGAAAAGTTCAATGAAAAAAATATTTCAAATAACTACGTGACTATTTCATGTAATGCGCCACATAAAAATGTATTTGATATTGCGCACAGATAAAAATTTGTTTTATATTCAAATATATTACTACACTAGCTGCTACCCGCGACTTCGTCAGCGTCGGCTTTAGAATTAGGTCCCGACAGAAATGTAGCATGTGTGAATAACAAATATTGTTGCGACAAAAGGAACTGCATTTAAATATTATTTGCTTTTTACTTGTTTCAAATGAAGTATAATGCATGTTAGTGTACTTCATTTAAAATAAGAGAATATGCACAGAGTTACTAAATTTAGATTTTTTTCAGGCATTTGGCGAATAGAGACAGTTATGACAGTATTTGCGAACTGTTTTGTAAAAGAAATATTTATGCTATATGCATGAATTTTAGTGTATGTTAATCAGGAATAGAGCAGCTTTCTATTAGCGAAAAAGTTTGAGAATCGGTTCTGTAGTTACAGAGATACCCAGAGAGCGTAATGTATTAGAATTATTTTGAGTGTTCCTGTACAGGAACTATTTGCGCTACATGCATGAATTTTAGCCTATAATACTCAAGAATAGTGTAGCTTACTATCAGTAAAAAAAGTTTTTAAGAATCGGTTCAGTACTTACAGAGATGCACATAGAGCGTAATACAATTCTTATTAGCATCCCTGTAAAAGAACTATCTGTGATATATGCATTAAAGGTAGCCTATAACACTTAGGTTGCCATCAGTGTCTAAGAAGTTCTGCTCTCAAAACTGCAAGGGGGGAGGTGCCAGATTCAAACCCTGGTCGCGCCTGTCGACCTAGCCGCTCCCAGTTTTCCGTGGTTTTCTAAAAAACCTCGCATAAATACAGGCTAGGATCCCTTAGAAAATCCCCCAAAGAGGAATTTTCCATATAGGCCTAGGACCCTAGTGCAGTCAATCTGTCTTAATCCAAAAGCAAACAATGGTACTCAGGAATAATGTAACTTTTAATCAGTGAAAAAAGCTTTAGAATCGGTTTAGTAGCTACAAAATTTCCATAGAGCGCAATGCATTAGAATTATTTTGAGTGTCTTTGTAAAAGAATTATTTATGCTATATGCTTGAAAGGCTGCCTGTATGTTAATCCAGGGCATAAGCTATTTTCATTACAAATTTTATCCGAATCCGTTCAACCATTTTTGTGTGATTCAGTCAAAAACATCCAAACACACAAACGTACACATTTATATTATTGGTAGGATTTGGAAAGTTATGAACTTTAAGAAACACATCTGGATTTTTCTTGGTACTTACGTATTATCCCAGCGGTCATTCCCGCCAAACTGTTTTATCGTCAAATGGGTTGCCAAACTGTTGCCAATCGTATTTAAAACCATTAATAATTTCATGTGCCCGGCATTTATTTCGGCAAAAATTCGCTTGTCTTGGCGGACCGCTGGGATAATACGTGAGTACCCTTTTCTTTACTTATGCTTTTTAATTTGGCGTAAAATCAACATAATTTCCCTGTTTTTCAAATGCATGTGATTTTGCAAATAGAATTTCTGCTTTATTTCAAATAGATTTGGCGTAAACCTGATGAAATTTTCGTGCCATTTCATGCTTCTCAAATGCAAACGATTTGTTTTATAGTAGCATTCGGGCGAAATTCGCCAAGCATGGCAACGTAAGAAACGGTTTTTTACTTTTGCGGTTACCACTCACTTCAAGCATAAATCTTTTCATGAGGCCAAAGTTCGCCAAACATGACGATCTAAAATCGGTTTTTAATTAATAATTTAAAAAGTAATTAAAATTTCAAAATTCTGAGCCTCAGGTGTACATTACCGAAGGAATGGGCTCATATGTTCGAATTTTCAGAGTCCTGCGTCCAGTAGTTTTTTCTGGACATCGCACGCATGCAGATTTTCAGACATTCATTTTTATTGATATAGATTGGCGCAAAACTGACCAAATTTCCGTGCCATTTCATGTTTTCCAATGCATGCGATTTTGTTTCACAGTATCATGCTGGCGAAACTCGCCGAGCATGGCATCCTGAAAACGGTTTTTAATTAATAATTAAAAAAGTAATTAAAATTTTAAAATTCTGATTCTCAGGTGCACATTATCGGACTCATGGGTTTATATATTCAAATTTTCAGAGTTCTGCGTGCAGTAGGTTTGTCTGGAGACCGCACACATACAGACAGACAGATTTACAAACATTCATTTTTATTATTATTATAGATTAGTGAGGTAGACTAGACCCTACAATTGTTCAATTTAAAGGCTAGCTATATTACTCTATTACCCAAACAAAGTAAAAAAAAATCGTTATTTACAATAAAAGTTATTTAAATAATTATTTTTATTACGAAATATTTTCCCTCGGCATTAATAAAAAATCCTTAAAATTTTATGATACAAAAGTCAAGCTTTTTGGAAAAAAACAAAAAAGAATCTGAAAATGATGTTCAATTTAAATTTTCGTATCAGTGATTGATAAATTTCTCTAGGAAATCCTTTACGAAAATTTTGTCTATAACAAACATTTTTATAAAGAAACAGATAATCTTGAATGAATCCTTTGAACGCAAAGTCTAAAAGAAAGCAAATTTAGTTCAATGTATTTGAGAAAAAGTTGAAACATAATTCCCAAACAAATGTAAAAAAGAACTAGACAAAAAAAAAAAAGTTTGAGTTTTAGGCTGAATACTGCTGAATTTCTAAACAGATTGATATAGCACTTTATTTATTTATTGTTATGTTCAGATGCCAATTAAAAAAATAAAGAAATATTTCGTTAATTTAACTTAACTTTTAAAAAATAAATAATAATAATAATAAACATTCCAAACCACAAAAATAATTTAGTTCATTGAAATAACTATTCAGAAAAGCTTGTAAGATTTCTAGTGTGTCCGGGAATTTCAAGTATTCAAAGCCTAATTGACACTTTAACTGTTTCACACGATTCTGGCCAGGTATTATGCTAATTCTCTTCCACTGTTTATTAAATTTTGCAGCTGGAGAAAAAATTGCTTTCAATGCTTAAAAATCCGTCACATCAGGTATACTAGAAGTTTTTTTTGTTGTTGTTGTTTTTTTTAAAGGGAATTTAGGTCAGAACTCTTGCATAGTTATTCCATGGAGATGTAACACTACATCTCTGAAATCAACAATTTATCTTTTTATTTGCATGAATGAATTCAAATAAATTATTATTCTGTTGAATCCATCCAGTTCCTGTTAGTGAAGAAGCAACAGAAAATTTGTCCAGCCGGAGTGTCTCTCAATAAATTAATTCTTTCAATAATTTAAAATTTAAATTAAATTCAATAAGCAATTTAACATTTCCATTAATCTGAACAATTTACATTCAATAAAGATAACACATTTCAAAGGAAATCAATACTTTTCTCATGGCAAGTCATGAAGGAGTTACCTTATAACTTACGTTGCGAAAATAATTTCCTATCCTACATGATGACTTTCCTCTGTGATTTCTGTGAGAGGTTTAACACTTTCTTACAACTACTGAAAATTACTATTTTGCAATATGATTGATTAATCGTATTGCAAACGATTTTTGAACTACTGCTTAAGACGTCATTCGAATAATTTATTTTACGCAATGAAAAAAAAAAAAAAAATAAATAAAATGTTTTTGTTCTTGCTTCGAGTATATTTTCTTTATCTCACATTTACATTTTAATTTAAAAAGTAACTGATGAAAACCTTTATGCACAAAAAGTAACAGATTTTCTCAATATTCCAGTTGAAGTGAACGACTGAAACTGACATTTTAGGTATTGTTATAATGATAAAATAATCATGTTATGAAAAAAAGCCTATGTTTACAATAGTTTAAAAGAAAAGCGCAATACATATAAATTCTTCCACTCGAATTCTTAAATATGGTTCTAAAAATTTTAAACGAAATTAAATTAATGATTTTGCAACAGTGGTACGCTATTAGTACACGCATATAAAAATTCATCTGTATTTCACTACTGAGTATCAATTTATCTTTGTAGTATAAGTAAAATTGCATTCTTAACGCTTTGCTAGTTATTGAATACAGTAAGTTTTGTTATTGGTTTAAAGTTTCAAGAGGAGGAGTAATTTTAATTTAAAAAGTTTTCAAGCTCAAGACATTTCTATATAGATTTAGATTAATAAATGAATTTTTCCAAATTTTATAAATAAAATTGCATTCTCCGAAATAATAAATAAATAAATAAATAGGTTGATTTAAATCACTCATTTGTGGCATAAAAAGGGCTTAATCATTAAATTTTTCTTTTTGTAAGTTTCAATAAATCAGAACTCAAGATCCATTGTGGCAAAAATTAGAATAAAATTAAAGCTTTGTGTTCCAAAAAATAATATTTCCAAGAGCAATTAACATTATCCTATAAAACAAACATTTGGAAATGATTTTTTAAAACGCAAGCTTTTTCAAAATCAAAATATCTAAAGATAAATTTACTAACGACCACAAAAATTTTACTAAGTGCCTGTCTACTGGATCGAAATGAAGTATTATCAGAGTGTTATTTGAATAATTCCAAGCAGATTGTCTGAAAATCTCGAAATTACGTACTACATCAGAATATGTTAATCTTTTATTAAGTCGATTCGCTAATGCTTTTAATACAAGTACAAAATAAAATTTTCAAATTTACTACTCTTTATGTCATTGTAAAAATATTTAATATACTGAAATACTAACAAAATACTTCGAGCGCCCGAGTTGCTGAAACGTAGAATTAGACTAACTGCTTACTAACATGTACTTGCATTTTTATATCAACTAAAGTATTAACTACTTTTTAATTCTTAAGTTCGAAAGCTATATTAAGAGTTCAAATTTTCTAATTACGATTTTTCTAAAGAGACTTAATTTGTTTAATTTTGAAAGTTTTTTGAATTATAAGAATTTAGTTTTTAGTGTTTAAAATGAATAACAATGCATTAAAATTATTTATGAATTAATAATTTAAAATTCCAAATATCTTTTCTTCTCCTCCGATTAATTTAAAACATGATTTTATAAAAAAAATTCATAAAAATTCTGATTTGGAAACATGACATTCATAACTCCTTGAGCAAATTCTTTTAAAGGGCAATATATTAATCTAGATTTTCATTAAAACTAAAAATACAAACTTTCATGACAAAATATTCTCTCACAATAATAATTTACAGAAAAATCTTAGACTCTTCATGTTTGCTCACTCAGCAATCAGTAAAATTTGTCACTGATTGCTGAGTGACAAATTTCACACAGTGACAAATCCTTCACAAATGATGTGCTGCCGTTTATTTGAATTTAAGGAGAGAGTCTTAAAATTTCAGGAAATTCTCAAATAATTTTTTTGTATTTTAGCTGCAGCAAGAATGCTTCTAAAAAGAATTTTAGTACTGAAAATAAAATTGATAAAAGAAATATTATTTATATTAATAAGCACTTTGACGAGTAATATTGTAACGATTGTGACTTTTTAAAAATGTTACCTTATTAAAAAAATCCTTGGTTGTATCTTGCAACATAATTTTTCTCTTTATTTTTTAGTTCTTGACGAAATATTTAAAAACCAATTTTACAAGAACTTATTTTATGCTATCGCCAACGTTATAGGTTTTACGTGTCTAAGAAACAGACATCATGGGGTTCACTTATTCAAACGTGCATACTTAATTAAAGATAAAGAAAACAATCAATCACGTTTTATTGACTGTTAATCCTTAACTTATAGCCTTTTTTACATTCCATTTAATGGATCTTATAGATACCTGCAACTGTGAATTGAATTCTGACGTTAATTCTCAGACTACTAGATATTTTTTCTTAAAAATATATATTAAAAATGTTAACGATTGGCATTTTTCTTTGCTACCTCAATTTCTTTTTATTTAAGTGAAATTTATTAATCATGAAACAGTGGCAGGAAAATTGACCCATACTGATAAATTTTGTACTTGACAAGTGAAATCTTAAAATTCGATGGTTTCTCATAGTGAAACCACTGAATGATAAGCTGGTAACCACGTAACACACTAACGTTAATTTGAACAACCAACGTCGTTTGCGCAGCTTTTTCATAGGATTCTTATTCTTTGGTCGGGATGATCGTTTGGGTTGTAATATTTAACAAACTCTGCTCTCGTACTATGATGTCGTATCTTTCGAGTGTTTACAAAAATGAAGATATCTCTAGTTCAGCAAAATGAACAAATAAACATTTTGAAATGTTAAATAGGAAATTTGTCTAAAAGGCACTCTTCTATTTCATCATGAAGCATAATCACTAGAGACTTTTTCAAAGTGTTCATGAGCTTTTAATTTTACGTAGCAAAAAATTAAATTTAAAAAAATGAGACCTATGAAAAAATAAAAATGAATTATATATTAACATAGTATTATTCTGAATATAAATAATTCAAATTGAGCTTTTTTGGTTCAAAAGTACCGTTCCTTCCTGTTCAACACTTATCTATATAAATAAAATAATGTATAAACTGTCCGTTAGTTAGTTAGTTTGTTTGTTTGTCTGTGTCTCGCGTAGCTCCGAAACGGATGATCGTAGACTTACCAAATTTTGTATGGAAATTCTCCAGGACGGGTCCCGACATACCTCGAAGCGACTTTTTCGAAATTCGAATTATTTTAGGAGATATCGATAAAAAACCTGTCGCAAAAGGCTCATTTTTTCGCTTCGCCATTTCGCAATTGTAACCCCGCAGTGGAATGAGTGAGAATTTAAGCATATCGAGGTTGCCATATTTGGCATGTTTATTA
This sequence comes from Cheiracanthium punctorium, assembly GCA_038373885.1. Lineage (NCBI taxonomy): Eukaryota > Metazoa > Arthropoda > Arachnida > Araneae > Cheiracanthiidae > Cheiracanthium > Cheiracanthium punctorium. Next base: position 1,561,833 of record JAWZYV010017823.1, on the reverse strand, counting down.
AATGATTCAGACTCTTGAAGTAAAAATAAAAGAATAACGATTTTTTTTGTTTAGATTATTTGTAAGGTTATTTTTAAATTGAAATATCGTGTGCATGTGAAATCAGAGCAAGAATGAAATGTTTCATACTCAAAAGAAAAATAGGATTTGGAAATTTTCCGAGACTAAAATGTGCAACTTTTTAATTTGGCGAAAAATAAAATGGCTGATGTGCGATTTTGAGGAGATGATTCTAACGCTTGGCGCAATTTATCGTAATTTTATCGTCTGCTGAATACACATGAGAATAAGTTTTTGAAATTTTCATTCAGTTGGAATTGTGCATTTTTCTGCGCAGCTTTTCTCCATTTATTTCAAATGTATTACATCCAGAAAAAGGATGTTAGAAATATCAGTTTTAATTTTGTTTAATCACACTCATGAATAATGATATACTTTCCAACTTAATGAAAGAAGGAACGAAAATAGGGAAGACCCATGGATTATAATACGCTTGCCGGAGGCGGTTAGTACTTAATAAAATACTTCTAAGTTACAAATTTTAAACATAATTAAAAAATGTATTGAAAAAATCATCATTTAGAAAACTAAAGTTATTAAATTATTCAAAAATATTGGATCGCCTTATAGTTTTAAAATATTACTATTGGCTTCTGGCTCTAAATAATAACTAACTGTTTCCTTCTTCTAATAGGAGTTTACTGTAAATATATTTTAATTGTTTCACTTGAAAAGCATCCAGAATTCAATGAATGTGAGGCTGTATTTGAATTTTTAAATCCCGAAATAAGGGTTTTCTACTTTAAATAAAATTAACAGCATAAAATTTAGTGAAAGAAAAGAATAACTTTGAGAAACTAACATGATGTACAGAAAATAAATGAATAAATAAATAAAAGAAAGTGTTCAACTGAAAAAACAAAACAAAACGATGCAGTAAGAAATAATAATGCTAATAGCAAGAAACCTTATCTATGTTCTTGAATATGAAAACATTTTAAAATTCATTATTTAAATACAAAAATAAACATAAAAAGTAAAATGAAACAGTAACGTGCAAAACTACTAAGAAAATAAGAGCAGAAATCCAAAACATTAAAATATGAATATATGTAAAAAAATAAAAAATAAATAAAAAATAGTAAAGCAGCTCTCGTATGGAATCAAACTTAAAACGAATATGCTGTTATCATGCATACTAGCCACAAGTATGACTTGACTCACCTAATGGAAAGTAACTATTACAAAGTCAGTCATTCTATTGAGGGATGCTTTAGCGTGCTTGATAAGCTATGAATGGACGGTTTCTCAGAAAAATAAAATAATCCAGTTACTATGTATTTTGAAAGTGTGAAAGCTAGGAGACAGTACGTTTTGATGTCTTGTTTTTCAAATGCTATCCTGAATTTAAATTTCATTTCCCAAACACTTTTTTTGAGGATCTCCATAGTCCGCTATTTTACTTGTGAAGTAGAGATAAGAAACTTCGAAATACTTTGTATTTTCGAACAGAACAAAAAGAAGGAAATCTTTCTTGTACTAACTAAAAAATCGGCTTTAAAATTTGGCCGAAACAGAAAGTTGTTCGTAACTATGCTGGTGTGATATTACTATTAATAAATTAAAGCGAAAAATTCAAAACCAGAATGAGAATTCTGAAGCAAGTCTATTTTTAAAAAAACTGGCTTGAAAACGCTAATCGAAAATTTTGAGAACTCATTTCTGTTGCCACCACTAAAACTAGTCACTCTTGTAATTATTTAGGGCGTTCTTGAGAAGCGACACAACGTTACGGTGTGAGGTTTGAAAATAAGAAGATTTTAGTTCTAAAAAACCGATAAGCAGATCAAATTTTAATCGAGGTGAACTATTTTAGTATAAATTTGTTTATAACATACATAAAAAGTACATAATTTGCTTCTGAAAGAATTAAATTTGTTTTTGTTTCTGGAAACATAAGTTTTAGTTAATTTAAGAATGTTTCATAAATAGTTATTTAGTTTAACAGGTCAGAACATCAGTAATTTTGGTGGAATATGCTAATTTAAACTTCTTATTATCAAATGTAAACACGTATGATGTTGTCGATACTTACTGCTATTTAGTGCAAATTTATACTATGTAAAATGATAATTTTTAAAGCCTTTTAAATTTCTCATGACAACTCTCATTTTTTCTATGAATATGTAATTAATAATCAGCGAGAAATACCTGCGATAAAACACGTGAATTTAAGATTTGAACAAACTTCATAATTGGGCGAACGTGGCAAATTATAACTTTGCCTAACCAAATAGGAAGAATTGTATTATTATTTAAATACGCATGTATTAATAAATGTATTAATAAAAACATTGTTCTGTCAATGAGCAATTTAACAGTGTTTTGTATCAGCATTTCACGTGGCTTTTACTTTGGAAAATGACATTTTTCAAAAAGACAGATTGATAAATATCTGCAATTTCAGAAAGTGTTGCCAACATTTCATTTAACTTTCTTTAACTTACAGGAAAATATTAAATTATATGTCATATTTGAAGATGTTATTTTTATTAAAAGTCTTTAGTGTGCTGTGCTTAAACAATACTTCAAATAGCAAAACTTTAGAGAGTTTGAAAGAAAAGAAGGAACGCAGGGGCATACTGTCTTTAAAATGCTACTTTGAATCTAATTTTTGTATCATCTTGGGAATTTTTTTTTCAAATAAATGTTTTTTACCATCTTGGGAAATATATTTGTTGCTGTAAATTTTTGTGTACATAAGTTGCTTCCTGCCTTTAAATTTTTAACCAAATTTCTGGCACAAGTATTTTTAACTTAATATACGTATTGCTTGCTCTTTTGCATTAATTAACTGTGCACTCATTCAGTATTTATCTAAAAATTTTGTATTTTCCTAAATGAATGCATGCTATATGTCCTTTATTTGAACAACCGATATAGTACACCAATGTTTAACTAAATATGCAATTAAAAAAATACTACACAACTTTCGTATAAAGTTGGTGAAGTAGAAGGAAAAAAAATGGATTGCATTTGACAACCCGATGCTAGTTTTACTAGTAAGTTATATTATTGAAAATGAAGTCAAATTTAAATTTCGACTATTTTTGCATCACGAAAAGAATTCAGCTATCATAGCAATACAGACTTACTTTTAAAAACTGTGTAATCATAATGACGTTTGAGATATAAATTAAGAAATATATTGCACTCAAAGAAAATGGAATAAAATTGTTTTTGAGATTCGCTGAATACCCTATAGCCAGAATATGAGTTTTTTAAATAGCAAATGAGCCTGGTGAAACATTCATAAGAAACAATTCAATTTATTCATTCAAATCCTAGAAAACAACTCAAATTGAAAAATAATCATTTAGGTAGAAATAAACTATTCTGCCGTTTTGAATTTCTTCAGTTTTGAATCTCTCTCCCTTTTCCTCAAATTGGTTTCAGTCTTTTTCCTGAGAAAAGGTTTGTTGAAAGCTTCAATAGTGTTGGTTTGGAGAAGCTTTGTTACCTTTGCGATACCAGAGTGAAATGACTTCTCACCAACAGTTATATTTTGCCCTATTTTGAAGATATACTTTTTTTTTTTTTTTTCAAAATTTCTTTTTTTTTTTTTTGAGATTGTAGGAATAAGATAATTGAAAATCAACCAATCTGTGCATAGACACACGCAATGTTTTTAAACTTAAAAGAGTGGGCGAACACACGAAAGTCGTTCTTTGGAAAAACAGGTCCATCCTTAACATTAAACACGTTCTTTTTTTTAAACTTAATCTTACCTGGAATACAGTCACAGTTGCCCAGAGAAAATTGTCAAAATTCATTCTGTCGCAATGGCAGTAGGAATCCCGCTTCTGCAGTTCTTCACACGTACACATGCCTCTACCGTCGGCGCGTCTGCAAAATCTACCTCCGAACAAATGCATGCCCAAGAGGCTATGGTGGAGGCAAAATGTACACATATCATTATGGAGTTCCCGCTATGGTGCGTGCGGTCAAGTAACCACATTTTCAACATAACATCAACAATCAACAGAGCATTCGTAATATCAGAGTGTATGTATGTACAGAGAGAATTAACTTTCTTTTCACTGTCTGATTTGTAAAAGAGTGCCATTGACCGGCAGAAGGATTTTCCTTGGGAGTCTGTTTCAGTTTTAGTTTAGTCATTAGCCCGATATTCTTGCCCCAAGAAAATGAAAATACAACAATGTACCTACACTATTGAGGTTTACACTAGCAATTAGTATATTTTCCCGTTATTAGGCATCTAAAACCATTGAAGAGATAATTAATGTATAGCAATTGAATAGAAACTATTTTTCACGGCTGTAAATTTTTTAAACAAATTCTGCTTCGTTCTGCAAATATGCTCAGAAATTGTCATGCATTTCTGATAGCTATTTAAAATTTTAACTCAGATTCACATAATTTTTCCCATTCAAAAATTTTTCTATAGCCTGTATTAAGGATTCAGTAATTGATAATTGCAAGGGTCATACAACAGATTATACAACTGATTTTACTAAAGCTCTGTTTTTTGTACACGTTATATTTGATGTTTGTTACACTTACAGTTGTTTTCCATTTCGAAATTTTCTGAATGAAGAAACATGTAACAATTAACATTTAAGTCAATGTTAGTGATTTGAAGTACTTTTAAACAACAAACACCTAAATAATTTATTCTATTTAGATAATTTTATTTAAAAAAGTAATGTACTTTCTATATTTTTATTACAACGTACGTTAAAAAAGTGTTGTATAAGTTATAATTATTTGTTTTCATTGAAATAAAACATGTACGTCAAATCACTAACATTTGCCAAACATTTCACATGTAAATGTCCTTTCTTCAGCTTTATAACCAGATGAAACCTTTATTAATTTCTTGAAAAATTTACACAATGCACTAAACAGAATTTCTATTATCATATTTTCAATTTTTTACATAAAACATTTAAAACAAATATTTATATATTAAAGTTCGCATGCACATAAAATTTCAACCGAAAGTATTTGAAATATGCTTAAAGTTCATACTGAAAGATGAAGCACATTTTTCACCAAATACTTCGTTAATCAAAACAAAGTTTTAATTAAATTTTAATTAATGACAGTTAAATTACGTGAAAGTAATGAACGATGATCAATTGAATTAATTTAAACCACGCTAATGAATTTTTCTTTAAAAAATGTAGTCAAATCTTATGGATGAGTTTTTAAACATAAAACAAAAATTAATAACGTAAAATGAAATACACACGTATATATATATATATTTACAGAACAAAAGATTTTTTTCAACAAAATTAAAATAAATGAAACATAAAAATTGAAATTGGGAAATTTCTGTGAGAAAATATATTTTTTTCTTTTTTTGTGGTGTTTTTAAAGTTATCTCCTCGTATTCGATTTGCCATTTTAATTAAATTCCCGTAGTGTTAGAAATGAAGATTTATACCTCTGGCATTTTCCTTTGGGGTATATAATGGATATATTTTTTCATATCTGAAGCTCAAGTGTGTAATTCATAGTTTTTCCTCCGTTCAAAACTTTTGGAAAGAGAAACGTAAATAATAAAAGAATTGTGGAACTCTTATGGGCCTCTCGGTGTGCGTGAATAGTACATGAACTTCAGTAACACAAAAGAAAGAATGAAAAAAAGTACACACGGGGTGCATTTTGATCTTAAATAAGCTCTTTTGTTCTCTGATGGAGATTCATTTTGATTGTGAATAAAATCTACATATAAATTAATAATTTCATTGTTATTGTTCAAATTAATGTACAAATTAAGTATTGTTTAACAAGAAAATAATTAAATTCTACTGTGCTCACGCTATATTTGGATGATTAAATTCACTTGTAAATCTAACAACGATCTGAAATCAAAACATTATTTCACTAATAATTTGTCTAGATCACATTTTTATTTAATTTTTTTTAAAACTCACTTTTAGGAATATCAATATACTTTGTTATATGTGTGGAACGTTTTGTATCAATGGACTCGGTAACTGCTTTTATCTTGTTTTGTGTTACTGTATGTTTTAAAGAAAGTTGAATTACATGATCATTTAAAGTTTCATTGAATTATTTTGTGTCGAAAGACTTCTTTGGTTCGATATTAAATTAAACATTAAATTATTAAAAAACAATTATTAAAAAAGTATATGTTTACTTTAAAATGACTCAATAAATTAATTTAATAAATAAGATTGTTAAATCAAAAAGCGATGTTAGCAGTCAAGTCATGTTATTAGAGGAATTTGGACAACATCAGAAGATATCTATGAAATATTTTTCTCATTATATGCAGATCCAAATATCAGTGGAAGTACCAAACAAATATTTTCTTGGTTATGAGAAAAATTCATTCTCGTTTATTTTATTTATATTCGAAGAATGCATGAATGAGAATGAATTTAATAATTCAACAGCTAGGTTTGTTTGATACTGAGAGAATTACAATTGCCGGAATAAATTATGAAATTAGAGTGCAATGCAGTTAACTGGAGTACTTCAACTAACAATTATATTTTACGAATTGTTGTTTTCGGAACGTATGTTCATGCGAGAGGAAACGTTTTAAGATTTACGTGAATAGTATCGTTAAAAAACACAAAGCAGTGCAAACGAAGGGAATTTGCGAAATTTACGTCCCAGGTAAACCACCACTAGGTATTACTGGGCATTTTTCGAACACGAATCTAGTTAAGGTTATGACAAAAATGTCTAAATGCAAGTACAAGAATGAAACATAATTATAATTTGGCAGAATGAGCAGCAAATAGTTTGAAACTAATCAAACTAAAATAGCAAAACTGCAGGCTATGAATTCCATAGCGGGACAAGAAATTTTGTAAAACAGTAAAAAATTTAGCAAAATATAATAATTTGTAAAACCATATTTTTCAGAAGTTTCAATGTAAATATTTGATATATAGCACATACTTTGTATCTACTGTCATTTGTTTCAGTGTTTCCTCAAAATTAATTCCATTTACAATGGGTGAATGAATTCAGCAAAACAGTATTCAACTGTAACAACAACACAACGAGGATTCTATAATTATTCAAAAGTACAGAATACGAACAATATAGTTTTGTTAACAGCAAGATTTCGCGTTATAAATTTATTTTAGAAAAAAAATCTTAGAAAAATTAATTTAGATCCGGTAATTCATATTCTGGTTCTTTTGGTCTAAATGTTTTTTAATCTAATATTTTTAAAAATCAATTAAATTACAATGCCATATTTTCCCAAGGATAACCTTAGAGGATAACCCCCTCCCCTTCCAAGGATAGACATTATTATTATTTTCGATCGAAACAAGAAAAATGCAGCCACAACAGTCTATATTTTATATAAGAATTCACATATTTTGAATAGTTTGCATTTTATCATATCATTCCTTTCTTATAACATGAATAAATTTACATTGTGAAAACCAACTATGCAAAGTTAATGTAATGATTTTGTTAAGTGGAAACATACAAAATATATTTTGTATTGTGACTATCTGTGAAGTTTGTAAGTTTGTCTATTAACAAAATAATTTGTACACAACAAAAAGTATTTTTTAATTCAATAAAGTTAACTTTTGTTTCCTAAAGAAATACCAAACTTTGTAAAATACATTATAAATGCAAGTATGCGAAAAATTGAAAATTTAAAAACTGCATTAATGTAAGTCTTATGTACTTTGCCGAATATTTACATTCACACTAATTAAGAAAGTTATGTGTACTAGAAAATCTAACTATTCAGGAAGGTACCTAATTAACATGAAATATTATTTGATTTATATGTACAAAAAATAGAGAGTACAGAATACAATATTCATTCTAAATAAATTTGATTTTCTATATGCAACGTAGTGAGAGCTTCAGCTAAAAGCAAAAAAAGTTAAAAGTTAGTTTTTAAAGAAAGCAGAGAAAATGAGATTTTGCATTCAAGTGAGCATTAAAGAAATTATTTAAATAGAGAGCTAGAAAACTGTTTATAATAAGTAAAGCTTTAGCAGTGAAATACTTAGCAAGCATGGCATAAAAATTGCTGAAAATCACTTGGGCACATGAATAAAATGAATACATTTTTGTTTAGAAAAGTAAAATTTTAAATTAACATTTTGAATTACAAAATTTCTAACCTTTAGTAATAATAACTTGACCTTATTACATTATAAAAATACAATTATAAAAATGTGTACAGTAATTTATGGGGTTGTCTTTTTAATTTTTAAATAATTTATTATTGTAAATGCGAAATGAATTCTTTTTAGAGCTAAATCTCTTAACATACGTTTTCTACTTAAATCGAGTATTTTTGTGATGATGAATCTATCCAATTTTATAATTTTCAGATATACATGTACATTTAATACTTGAATGTTAGAAATGACATGAATTAAATGGAGCGAATTTATACTATGAAAACGAATTTATATTGTGTACATAATTTGTCTTATGTACAAATAACATCCCGATGAATGTAATTTTTAAGAGATTTATCTTAAAAAGTGATTAATGGAAAATGCAAACTAATATTATTAAGCAAACTCAATCTGAAGTTTTGTCTAAAACAAGTTCTTGTTAATTGGTTCTTGTGTTGTCACAGATTTTGTTTTAAATCACTTTCCAGAATTTTTATTTCATGTGGTAAATAGTACTTTTATTTTGCAGTGAGTTATTTAACAACTGAGTGCCTAATCAATAAGTTTTAGAAATAAGTAAAGAAACGCAAAAATTTGCAAATGACACAAAGTAAAAATTTAAGATTTCAAGGACGAATTAAAAATTTGGAAATTGATGATTTATTTATTCTGTAAAATTCACTTTCCAAAAAGTTTTATTAATTAAATTAATTCTAGATTGGTCAGTTTCAGTATAAAGTTAATAAATACATTGTTTATAAATATTTTTTAATTAAATATCGTAATGTATAGATAATATATATAAGTAGAAATGTAATATAATTTATGTAGTATCAAGATAGAAGATACAGCCTCATGGGAGCAACTCTCCATTTTAGTTTAGTGCTACCTTTGCTCCCAGAGGACTCTAATTCTATGCATATTTTTGATACGTGTAATAATTTTACAATGTTTAAGACTTTTTTTACAATAATTTCTTGTTCAAGTTGTATGAAGATTTTAAAAGTTTTGTAAGAGTATTGAGTTCCGTATATGAATATGACTATTCTATTATTATAAGTTAGTTTGCAGACTATTGTACCTTGTAATAGTACAATACTACTATTATGTAGTATCAAGTAGAATTTTCATCAGATTATGAATGTGCGATTCCAAAAGTGAGAGAACAAAAGAACTTTTCATTAGAGGTATTAGTTTTTCTTGCCAAAGAGTACAAACTGCGTGTAGTGTGGGAATAGGAGGTGTGAATTTTTCGAGCTTTTTTTTTTTTCAAATATTCTGTTTTCCATTGGCGATATTCTAAATTATTAATATTTGAGTTGAATTGCATCGAAATATTATATATTTTTAACAAACCGGGAATTTTTTTATTGACGAGTCTGTGAGTATGAGCCCCACTGAATAGAAACAAATTATCCTGTCTAATAATTTATAATGACGACAATTTTGAAAATCGCTTTCATTTTTATGTGCTCCAGAGCCATTTTTTGAGTTGTAACCATTAGTGGCTCTACAAAGAATTAATTACTGAAATGCTTCAGTTGCGTACAGAGAAAGAGGAAGCATTACGTAAAGTAAATAATGAATTATTGTTTTTGTGCAGTACGTGAGCTTAGAAAACAGAAGCAGCGAAGGGATTGAAGCAAAGATTGCGGAAAGTCATCGAAAAATAACAGTAACTAACGTGTGTGTGTGCTGAGCGGTCAATGAAAAATGAAAGAAATAAAGGGTTGCAAAAAGGATAACAGTTTTAGTGGGACTACTAAGTTCTAGCTAAAGACAACATCAATAGTTCGGTATGTGCAATTATTTAAAGTACTGGCGGGCTTTTTAAAAAAAATTTTAATTTTAAATGAGTGATTAAGTTAGGTTGCATTCAAAAAGCATCTAACTTAGATAGAAGAGTACGAAAAAAAACTTTTTTTTCAATCAAAAAATGCATTCGGTGTTAAAAATATCCAAAAAATCAAAATTCCAAAAATACTTTCTAAATAATGAAAAATTAAAATAATATATAAAATAATTAAAATCAAAATCAACGAAACAAAAATTAATTTAAATAAAATACATGACATAATACAATATACTGATTATCATTGATACTACAGTTTTATAAAATTCGTTTTTCAAAATTGTATTTCTGATTTTGTTTGATTATACATGTGTTTAGATTCTAAAGCAACATTATTTTACATAAACTTTTTAATAAATTACAAATAATTCGAAAAGTCAATAGTTGAGTTTTTAATAAACAACAGTTCTACTCTAATTACTAAAAGCACAGCGTAGGCATGTAAAAGCGGTTGTTTTTTATACTTGGAGCAAATCAGTTCTGACATAACATTGGGAGAAAAAGTCTATTTTACATAGAACCACATAAAATATTCGTTAAATTATTACAGATGAGAAATTTACTATATATCAAACAGATAAACATCGTCTGGAAGTTTTTGTATGCCATACTTAAAGATTAGAATTTCAGTATCATTAACAGTGTAGCTTAAAAAAAATTAGACTAATCATTTTTTGAAATAATTGGATTCCACAGTTGGTTGAAATTGGTTATATTTACATGTTTAGCGTGCTACAACATTCAATTGCATTACAGCATTTACAATACGCATATTAAAGAAGTTGAAAGCTGCCAGATAATTAAAGGCACTTGGAAATCTTTTTCGTCGGCGTACTTGGGTATCCGCTGTTTGTTGTTTCCCAGTTTCATCAGATTAGATTTGCCCCAAAGTAAGCACAGGTTTCGCCGTAGCAAAGTAATGTTTTGCAGCCCGAGGCAGACCGAACCCGTAAGAGAATTAAATGGCAGAATTTGAGAGAGAGATAGCAAGGTTTCATCCCGAGAATAAAGCTCAAGATAGAGGACAGAGAAAGTTCATTTTAGGAGAAGTACCTGAAAAACCGTGACTATGGCCCAAAGTAAAGAGTCAAAATTCTTCCGGTCACAGTCACTGTTGCTATCTTCAGACTTTTCGCAGAACTTACATCCGAAAAGGTTCATTCCGAGAATACTGAAAGAATTCGGAAAAGGCAAAAACCTCTAATTAGGTACAGTTAGGATTTCAGGCAAGTACAGTTCGGATGGAATAATAAGGGAGGAGTTTATCAGGCGACATGTTAAGACGGATATTGTAAGTTTTTCTCTAATCAAGTTTTGACATGCAGCACAGATTGCAGAAATTTAATCTTTCGAATATTTAGGTATTGAAAGTAACTTTAGAATGCACATTAACATTTTGCAAAGAAAGGTAGGTTTAATATACGTATCAAGTAAGTACGTTAAATTAAGCATGTTTCGATAAGAATAAAGAAATAAAAAGTACATTAATTAAATTTAGAAAACTGTTTTTAAAGCTTTGATATTGACAGAAATCCATGAACTGTTTCGGATTAATAATTTTAAAATATTAGTGCAATTATGTGGTAATTGGTGTACCAGTGAATTTTCATATTAAACATGTTGCATTTCTAAATGACAGGATATTTTCTTTCTTTAAATAACACATAAGGGAAAGCTTCTTTATCACTTAAAGTACATATTTTCTAAAAAAAATGCTGCTGTAGATTTTTTTAAATTCAATGTTTTCGTAGAGGTAACTAAGAAAAAGTCTGATTATTTGAAAGAATCTACAAGTTGCATGTGCAGAAATTTGAGTTTAAAAGTTTTTAACTGATATATATATATATATATTAGGATGGTAGTAATAATCAGTATCACTATCTGTTGTATACAATTGAAAAGAGAAGAATAAGAGAATATTTTTATTAAATTAAATATATCAGAACCGATGAAAAGTAATGAAAAATTAAAAGCGCAATAGGAGAAAATATCTTGCTCATATTTAATCCTGAACCTTATTATTCCATCACCACTAACACTAACAATATTAGTGCAGGAGTGAAGAAACGACTTTCACCTCACAGAGATTGAAAATAAAACAAAAAAATAAAAGAAAAATGGATACGATTCAAACAATATAAACGAAAATCAAGAAATATTACACAAAAAAGAAAATTCACAAAATTATGAAGAAAATAATGATCCAAAAGAGAAGAGAAAAAAGAGTATCAAACAATATCGGAAAAAAGGTTGTCCAAAAAAGTAAAATACTTATGTGACATCTAAATATATGAATGACGAGAGAAAGAGTCGGTCTTAAAACGTGTGCTTTTGGAAGTGTGCAAAAAAAGGAAAAGTGGATTCGTAAACATAAGGTGACAGAGAACATGCAAGTGACTCATGCTTATTTCCAAAGAAAAGAACTTGAGTAGTCAAGTCCCAGTTATCAGGTACGTGTTCAAGTAAAATCTGTGTTGAAAATGTATGTTGTTATGCATGTTACGAAAGTGTTTTAAACGCGTCACTAAAGTATGATTGAAAAAAAAATCGCATTTAAGTCTTGAATTTCGACAATGAAATTTTTGCTACTACATCTACACTGAATAAAACGTAAAACGGTTCGTACATTAATTTAAACACTCCAGTGTTATTTTGACAACATTACAGTAAGTGGATGTGGGAAAACAAAGAATTTTGATTTGAATCCAACACCTTTACAGCAATTTACAAGAATTAAAACACATATTATTAAACTATTTTTAAACTCATACAAACAAAACAACGATTAAAATTAAAACAACTCACCATCAAATTAAACTAACTTTTTCTAACATAAATTTAGCATATAATTTCTGTAACCTGTGGTAAACATTATTGTATGAACTTAAATTTATGTTAGTACATTATCTGAAAGTCTGAAAAGTGTGAGTATGCAAAATTTACATACTTTTATGTAATTTAAGATATTTCTGATGTATTTTGCACAAACTATAAATATTTTCTTCATTTTATTCTCACGAAACTATTGCAAAAAAGCAAAAATGTTTTGTTTTTTTATTTTACAACTTACTTTCGATAACAGATCACACTACTACAAGCGTCTCTTAATTAAAACCTACTGTTTAAAATATCATGGAACATATTCTTATTGCTTTTGTATTTTTCATTGATCCACAATGGTCTTATTTGATAGACTGTAAAATATTTTTAATTGCATAGTAGTTCCTTAAAAAAGCCTTAACTAGGTTTTTTTTTTCTGACAGGCAATCCATAAAACGAATTTTGAAAACTGTTTGATAATGCCGTAAGCATTTGTTTTGTATTTCTTGTAATTTAGGACACGTTATGCCTTCTTCTACAACGTTTAAGAAACTTTAAATTCATACAAACACGATTAATTCAGAATGGTTTTATAAAATTATAACGAATAAAACAAATTAAAAATGACAAGAATTATTTTGTTTTCTATGAACTTGTAAATACTCTTGGCAAATTTTGAGCATTTATTGAGTACCTATGGTATATATTGATAAGATATTGTTGATTAAGTCGTATAGGAGAAAAATAAGATACTCTTATGGAAACCGTAGAACTGAGTGTAAATAAACAATATTAACAGAATGAACAAAAAAACACGTACTGGAGTTTGATACATCTGGAATGATAACATAGATATTGCTGTAAATCATCAATAGAAATTAAATTACTAACTATGGATATCTAGCTATGGAGGACAAACAAAGTAGAATGACAATTTCATTTGATCATTTCAAGGAAAAGGAAACAGACTATTGAATATACGCTGAAAAGGAAACAGACTATTGAATATACGCATGTACAAATCGTATAGCATGATGATCCCTGTTCAGATATGAGAATTTTGAAAACAGAGGTAAGTCTTCTCATAGTCAGAGACTGATTTCCAGCAGGGCATTCAGGCATGTGCCCAGGCCCCAACAAAGAGGGGCCCAAAATTACGCTTCAAAAAGTTTCAAATTTTGGTTTTAATTTAAAATAAGAGGCAGAGAAACTAATTTTATGAAAAATATTAGTAATAATAATTACTCTGTTATTATCTCATAGCGTTAGCATTATATCCACATTTTTTTTTTTTTTTTTTTAGTCAAACGGTATAATCTCGAACAATGATTGACCGCAAAACCTTTCATTTAGGCATGGCCTATGTAGTGATGTAGTATGTTGATCGCGAGGAAACCGTAAAACTGACTTTCAATCGGAACAGATAAAAGGAAACAGCTTCCTAAGTGGAATGAAGTGAAATTCTAACCCACTATAAGTAAATGCTCTGATATAAACATTACAAAAATATTTCAGAACATGTTATTTAAAAAATACCGAATGGAAGAAACAATTGCAAATTAAATAATATCCTTGAAATATTATCATACTACATAATAATATTATTATCGAACAATTGCATTTCAATTTGCATATTGATTCAATAATCATTTTTATGATGTTATAAAAACCTTCTTTGTATGGTGTGATATGAAAGTTGCACTGCAGGGTAAGATGGGCCCCAGTAAAAATTTTGCCCGGCCCCCATCTCTGCAAATCAGTCCCTGCTCATAGTCGCTACGATGTCAATTACTGAGCGGTTAAAATGGCTTGAGATGGTGAGTAAATAACGCATGTGATTTTGTGACATTCTCCTCAGCGAACACTGAAAGCACAGTCACGTGTTTTATATCTAGAACACCTTTCAAATACAACACAGATTTTTTTTCCATTTCAAAAGCAGCCATTTACAGACTATTTAATGAATTACTGAAGTAATGAAGTATCTGGTTCATCCCGTTAATCAGAATAGTTATTAACGCCTGTGTTCAGCCCAAAAAGAAGGCAATAAAATCAAGTCACCCAAATTGTAGTAAGTGCAGTTGAATCTTATGGCTGCGCTGTTGTTTCAAGTTTCTACAAAGACAAAACGATAACGTGCATATCCAACAACGCCAACATCTTTATATATTATTGAAAGTACATTATTTATAAAATATTTGTCGAATAAAAATTGTTGCCTTATCTTTTGCATCTCTGCTAATGTGATAAATTTCATTCTATCACTATACCTTTTTTTCCGCAAAAAGATTTCTATCGTCTATTGTATAGTACATACTATGGACGCTTTACTGGAGCACTCTCTTATCACGACAAAGAGTTGGTCATTTGAAAAAGAAATTTTGTCGTTTGTTTAATATGCGTAGTACGCATACCAGGCGTAGAAGAATGAAACCGGAATTTCCCTATAGATGGCGCTAGCCATCGGTTTAGTGACAGGCTTCATGAGTGACAGCAAGACCACTTCTACTGCGCCATCATCTCCTCTAACAGCTGATGAAGATTTTCAACATACGAGAACCCAAGCTCCGTACACGGTATTTTTTTGTATAACCTTAACATGCCGAGTTTTGTGTCTACGAACTACGATTTGCAGATAGTATTGGTTTGTTGTTATCATTTGAAGAAAACTGCTGAAGAATCGTATCGAATCCTTGTCGAAGCTTGCGGTGAACAATCTTTTGGTAAAACACAGTGTTTCGAAAAATTCAAAAAATTTAAACGCTGTGATTTTGACTTTAGAAACGAAGAGCGTGGAAAACCACCGAAAAACTATCATGAGCTGCTAAAACCTGATGAAACCGTTAACACTGATCGCTACCAACAGCAAATGATTGATTTAAATCGAGCATTACGTGAAAAACGACCGGAATGTGGAAAAAGGCAACACAAAGTCATTTTGCTCGATGATAATACCCCTTCACATACAGCAAAACGGATGAGGGAAGCGATCGAGGCGTTCAGTTGGGAAATACTAACGCATTAGGCTTATTCTCAGACTTGTCTCCTTCCGATTATCATCAATTCGCATCACTGGGACACGATCTCGCTGAACAACGCGTCAATGCGTAGGAAAATGGCTCGATAACTGGTTCGCCCCAAAAGAAGAACTGTTTCTTTTTTGACAAGACATCCATAAACTGCTGGAGAGGTGGGGAAATGTATAAATACAATGGGGAGATTATTTTGAATAAAATATTTTTTATCATTTTCAAACAATAGACGTATAATATTTACAAAACAATTCCGGTTTCATACTTCTACACCTGGTAAGTTAAGTTTCATAAATCTTTGTGCAATGTCCTAAAATATGACTAGACCACAAAAGTATTTCTGTTGACATAGAAAAAATAAAGGAAGTACATAATGGTCTAGTATAAATTTATGCAATTTAAATAATAAAAAATTTTCACTAAGAAAGTGTATTGTATAAAAAGGGATGAAAATTGAATGCTTAAAAGATAAAAACAAAGTTTATTATTAATGATATTTCTCCAGTTAATTTTACTAAAGTTCACGTGATTCTAACCGGTAGAAACAAAGAATTGGTTTGACACGTTTTCATTCTTTTCTTTTGAAAAATTCAATTTTAAAATATGTAAATAAAATAAATGGATTTCATTTTAAATACTTTCTGAGATTTATATATTATCTGAAATTAGTAAATAGTTTTATAAAACTGTTTCGTCAAGAAAGCAGGTGAATGCCAAAAATGAACTAAAATTGCAACCGACATAAATACATGAGTGCTTTTTGATGCGCTTACATTATGCAATTTATTCAGGCAACCTATTTTGTAATTATAATGAAATACACAGGGATCCTTTTTCACTTATGTAAATAATTTGTTCCTTTACACTTCATATCAGTTCCTTGTTGACGAAATAGTTAATAAGATCAAGAGTGGCAGTAAAAGGCGTATTTTTTTTTTTTTACATTGCCAAACATATATATACTGTGTTACATTAAATCTCTTTGACGCTTTACTAAATACCAAGGTAAGTTCAATTGGACACCACTTTTATAGGTAAGCTGTAAGTTTACTAAAGCGAGAACAAAAATTCGATCATAATTGATTTGTAAAATTTCAACACTTTATAGCGGCCTTGATTAGAATGACAAGGAGAAAAAATGCGAAATTAGGAAACACATACAATGGATTATACACGCGGAAGTTGTTCACAATTGTCGTTAATTTCAGAAATCAACTGTTGGTTTTTCATTCACGGAATCATTATATTATGGATATGGCAAGGCGGTTGTCATGTAAAAATATGATGATGATGTAAAATACAGATTTCACTAAACCAGATTAGCATTGGAAACTATATTCAAACATAAATGAATTAAAATATAAGAAAAAAGTCAATAATCATAAATTTTAAAAGTACGCTGGATAACTAGGACTTTACTACGTAATATAGTCATGCCATTAAATAGAATTGATAAAGAAAGTGGTAGGGACTAATGGGTGCATTATGGAGGGAATCTAGGGATTGTGTAGAAACAAAAAAGCAAATGCAGTGAGCAAGCTTCCTCTTCTCAACCAAGACTTCATCAAAATAATAAATCACTTGAAATATAACAGTACACATTTCATAACTACAAATTATCATATCTCTCAGACATTATTAATCACTATATAAGTGCGCTACGGACATCTGGAGACATTCCTTTCAGTATTTTAGTCACAAACATGGGCATCACCATTCGGTACTCTCTAATGTGCTCCGCAAGAGAATGCATTCAGTGGAAATAGAGCAAGATAAGGAGCATAACAAAAGAATAGATTTTGCATTGTGAAGATATTTTAACAGTATTTTTCTGTGGAATAATTAGTGATTAAAAGTATTATCATGATTGGTGGTTAAACATATTAATGCTGACAAAACAGACAAAGAAAAAACACAATCACTTACCATATAAACATAAAACGATAAAGTAAACTATAGAAAGAAACTATCAAATGACTATAAATACATATTTTACTCTACCGTGCTGAATAAAAAAAGTGTTGAGTAAAAACACAGAGGCACGAGAAGAAACAAAATCTAGTCTTGAACTTCAAGGAATATAATTAACGATTTTTTAATTGTCATGAAGACTTAAGATCCATTATAAAGATAAATATTTTATTGTTCAGCAAAAGAAGAACAAAATATAAAAAAATTAGTACAATAAATGTTTTATAATAAACTCATGAATAGTGACCATAGTTTACTCCAAGTATTAAAAAAACTGTTAAACAATCACAAATTTGATAATTCTATGTTAATTTGAGCAGTTGAATGGAATAATTTAATTTTTTTAATACTGTTATTATACAGAAATAAAAGTATTACTTTACCAAACAGGAAAAATACATGAAGATATAATTTAGCAAGTAATGATTTTTTATTAAAAATATTTATTTATTTCTGAATTTAAAATTTAAAATTTTGTTGTGCCAATATTACATTTTTTTCTCGCAAAATACGGTCACTTCAATAAATATATAAACAGCAAAAAATTTAAAAACATTAAATGAAAGCACCTAAGGGAAGAAAAAGGTAAAAATTTTACAGTTAAACACTAAAATTGCATGAATAGAGAACAAGTTTTCAATTCATTATTTTAAACTGTTGCTGTAAAGGATGTAGTCTGGATAATTTAAATTTCTTGAGTAAATCAATTAAATGAAAGGTATACAATTAAAAACAATCAAAAGAAAATTTTTTACAACTGTATTGTTTAAAAAAGGAACACTAAAAAAATTTAAGATCTTTGCTCAAATGAAACTTTTATTAACATACTTGAAGTATTTTTATCATTTGACAAAAGATGGCAGCATCATATAGAGTTACTGATCACGAATTTGATTATAGGTACGAAACATTTTCTAAATGTTCAGAAAAGTATTTACTTGTCAAGTGCAATTGGTTTATTACTAGTTTCAGATGCCTCAGCTTTGCCTGAGCTATTATTACTTCTTATTCTGGGAGAAAGCTGTGACAGTGAAAGTAGCAGAAACTTCACTTCAAGTGGGCTGAACTTAGAAATTTCACATCTCTTTTTAAGAAGTTACATTTTGAATTGCAAGAAAAAAATCTCGCCAGATCTGATTGGCCTGTAGTTCCTTGAAAACACCAAGATAACATATTTTTTTACTAATGACGGCCAAAGACAAAATGGTCCATCAAACTCTTTGTAAGAACTTTTGGTAGTTTTCTTACTACTGAACATGGAGAACAGATGCGTTGCTAGGGTTTCAGCACCCCGAAACAACTGAAAAATGTGTGCTCCCTTCTATTTGTCAAAATGTAACGGGGAATTTTCTTATATAATTTGGCGCCCCTTGGGTGCTGTGCCCGGGGACAGTTGACCTTCTTTCTCCCCCCTCTATCTACGCTACTGATGGAGACGCGCCGCCACTAGAGCACTGCGTCTTTGTCTTGCGTGCATGAAAATTTGCCTTTCACAGCAACATGAATGGATAGTTTTACAACATCCTTTATAAATAAGGCATCTCCAGAATGCGATTAGTTTCTTCATACCCAAGGGTTCATTAAAAAAAATTAACTTTTACTATTCCTAGGGAAAGCTTTATTCGACACTAGTTAGAAAGCAAGAATAGACGTTGACTCAATATTCATCGCATTTGCAGCCAAGACAATAAAACCAAATTTGATTATACAACATCGATATGCACAGTGTAAAGGATATAAAAATATTTGACATCTATAGAAGCCGTTCTCCAATGACAGGAATTAACAGGGGAAAATCTTTCAAAGCAAGTTACCAAACAGGATTGCTCGGATTATATCCTACAAATTGTTTCCATTAGAAAGGGGCAGCTAATGCACACAGAGCTGCTAATAAAAAATATTTAATTAGCTTAGAAACTGGTATAAAATATAAATTGGATAGACACTGGAGACACTGGAATTGGATGCTCCCAGGAGAGTGGATAGGTACTTTGTGTGGGAATATCAGGATGAGTGAGCAGAGCACGGAGGGATTGTTTAGCTTTGAAGATATAGTTTTTCCTAATAATGCTTAAAAAACTGAAAAAGGCAAATTTTTAAGTACATTTTTTTCACTTGAAAAACAACTGAAAGGTTTCTTTGTAGTTTTTTTTAAGTAAAAAACTGCCATATTTAATCCTTTACCTCCCTTTATGGTAACATTGTTCTCCTCGATTCAGAGAAATAATCACCCCTTAACCCTTCAACGCAGTGTCCTTGCCATGAGGACACAGCTCAGGCGTTTTGACTGTGATTCGCGAAGTATAAATTTGATTTCGATAAAATACTTAAGGTGGACATGGTTACACGGGAATCCTTTTCTATTTAGCACACAATTTCTCGTAAAAATTATTGATTATTTGTAAAATTGTCAGGATTATTTTAATCAGTACTTACATTTCCTACAAAAAACTAGACGTATTACATATAAATTAGGCGTAGAACTGTGCGGCGCCGCACAGCCAGCTGTGTTATAAATGTCCTTTAGCTCTGTGGCTTGCAATGGACGATTCGATCAACCGCCACATTACTGGTAGTTAAATCGAACGATGCCAACGGCTGCAGTTTTTTCAGCATTGGGAAATTGCGTGCTTCAAAGGGTTAAGTCAGTCTCTGCTTAGATTCAAGTTCTTGTATCGCAAAACATTTTTCCCTTATGGCCGGCCTCTGCCTTGAAGGCTTTAGCCACAACAGGCCGGAATTGTTGGTCTCTTTATTATGGGACACCTAGTAGGTGGTCCAACGTCGCCCCCGGGACGGACATGACAACCACGCCCAGTCGAGGATCAAACCCCGGCCCCCGGGGATTTGAACCCGAAACCGGAGTACGGTGCTTTACCCACCATCCCAGACAGCACATAAGCTTAAATCAAGCTTGACATTTCTTTGAATTTGACGTATTAATACAAGCTTGACAGTTCAATCCATTAGCTTGATTATTGCTGTTGCGCTGATGGCGCCATCTGTCGCTGTAGGTGAGAAGGAGAATGGACATTGAAAAGTCTAGCGTTTTCGCAAACTGGTTATATTAAATAAAGAAAAGCTCGTAAAAGTTGTATTTTATTTTATTATCGCACAAAACCTGGACATTAGAACACGCAAGGGGAAGGAATGAATGGGATAAGCCCCTCTGAAGTGTAACACGAGGGGATTTTTAGTTTATTTTACATCTAATTAACATTAGTAATTCCATTAATTAATTAATTAGCCCTAAAAATAAATTTTAATATAATTAACACAATTTAGTTAGTTAATATACTTCACTTTATGGGTGGTAGAATGAGGCTCAATCCGGCCGCCACAAAATAATTTATCATCAGTCATAAATGTACTTGACCATCGAATTAAAAAAAAAGATTCTATATTTCCAAATATGGAAATTCTTCAAAATAAAATACAATTATACTACGTAATTGATTTCAAAATCAGTCGTTTGTCTCAATTTTGGCCAGTATTGCCCAACATGAGTGTCGCGATATTGAAAGTTTTAAAACGTGTGCTGCTGTTAAGTTTATAGTATGTTTATTTCCCTATTAGTAGAGTCTCTAAATCACACATAACATTATTTTAATTTTCATGCATCCCATGGAAAAATAAAAGAAACAGATCAACAGATTCGCCACTTATCAATCTAGCCAGAAAACGGCGTGATAACCCTAACAGTCACTTCAAACTTTAGTCATATCAGCTCAGATTGGCGCAACGGTTAGGACGCTCGCCTCCCAACCCAAAGGTCCCGGTTTCTATTCTAGCCGCGGACACTTGATGGAAACAAATTAAATTGAAATTTCAGCGTAGAGGGGAACATGCGTGGCAAAATAAAGTATGTGGGGCGAGTTCGCCGACCGGCGCCCCGTGTATTTAGGAAATTTTTTTAAGCTGAAATTAAGCTTGCTATGCCAAGCTTGATAAAAGCTTGAAATATCAAGCTTAATGCAAGATGTGCAAGTGTAAACTAGAACACTTGATTCAAGCTTGCATTAAGCTTACACGCTTGAAATTTTCAAGCTTAATTCAAGTTTATTGACTTGATAAATTAAGCTTGCTGCAAGTTTGATGCAAGTTTGCTGTGCTGTCTGGGATACAACTCGGTCGGCGTATTCCAAAACAGCGAGTGTATTTAAACGACTAACAATGTATTGCTGACGAACGTACTTAAGAAAGGCGTCTATACGTCCGAGCCAGTTAAAGCATTGACTGCTCAAAGCTGGTGTACATGCCTGCGGGAGTTTAGGGGTTAAAATATTCATATGTTATTTACCAATGAATCAGTTTATAAACCAATTCATCATTAGAATGAGAAAATTACAGGTTTCATTTGAACAAAATCTTGGTGCACATTCAAACAGTAACTAGCACTAAAAATGAAAATAAAAATTTATACATTGTTGTGAAAGATGGTAGTATAGAAAATAAAGGTCTCGTTAATGTTAGTATTAATGGAATACAGTTATGCTTTGTTTAAAATGCAAAAACTAAACACTGAAAAAGAAATTTGAAATTAAGTATCAAAATAATCAAGAATAATTAAATTTTTTTTTAGTACAAAACGTAATTGAAGTAGCTTTAATTTCAAATATTAAGAACGTGAGTTTTACCGGGAAAAGGTTAATAGCCAAATTAAAAAATATATTACAGTGCAGGGAAAGTACAGTACACAGAAAAAATTGCTTAAAACCACTAGTAATTTATTTTATGAAAAATTTCTTCTTTATGTGTTTGGCAGTAAATGAAAACGATCTTGTATTCAAAGTTTGAATTAGTGGAAGAAAACACAGTTTTATGAGTAATTTCAAAAATTGCTTTACAAAGCCAAATTTACATTTTCGCTTATAAATTCTTTTGCATGATAAAAAATACATGTTTATTTTTATATTTGAATAATTCTGAAATGTATAAAAGTTGAAATATGTTGTAGGTACATGATTATACCCTACATGGTTAAAGTAAAGTATTTGCTATCTTTCAACATTTAAATTTTAAATCCATCGATGAACAGCTGTATATGATGCATATAATAACTCTCATCGGAATTTAAGCAAAGTGGTCTTAAAACGAAAAAAGGTATTGCAAACACATACAGTAAAACAGCCCATTAATTAATTAATTTCATGCCTTCGGTTTGTTAGTATATAGAGGTTAGACCAAATATTGGGGAAACAATTAAATTCTAAATTTTGATGTTAAGTGTTTCCATCATTTTGACTACAATTTAGATTCATGATTGCATTTTGGGGAAAAAGGAAATTAAAGGTGTGTGCCATCTTATTCAGCTCTAATCTATTAAAAATATGATATAGAATATTCTTAGAAAGAAAAACTTTTCAAAGGGATGGCGGAAAATGGTTAGACATGTTTTATTAGATAAAATCTCCGTAGATAATATTTCCTCCAATAACTTTGAATTTTTAATACGCAAGGAAGCAAAAATATTTACAAAGATTAATTAATATTATTTGTAGTTTAAATGAATTATCCAGAATTACTACTATAAAGCAACTTTCTTTTTCTATAAAAGCAACTAAATTTCGTCTTAAAATTATGGGGATACTCCACATCTGCGTTATTTTTTCTGTGGCTATTTGAGCCTAGAGTACCCACGAAGAGGGCTCCACTGAGAAGATAAATTATTTTGCAATATTTAAGTAGAAAAAATGCTAATTCCTAAAAGTATGGATAAATAAAAACAAAACTTGAATCTCAATTCACAACAGTAAAACCATAAGAATAATTATTTTATCAAAAAAGTACATAAATTTTTATAACTTTGGGGATATTCTGTGCTCCTGCTTCCCCATCAAATTTTAAGAAACATTTAAATTATGATTAATGAGTTTCATAATATAATTAAATCTTCAATGAAAGTATAGCTCGAAAAGTGAGTTTGTAGTTTTCCGGATTTCAGAAGTTAAGAAATTAGATTTGATGAAAAAATTGTAAGTTATTAATTTTTTCTTTAAGTATACTGAACGAAGAATGATAAAACAAAAAATGTAACAATTTAAGGTACAAGTAACTTAAAATCTCGCTACCTTCGTAAGTGCACAGTTCTCTAATCATATTTTTTACAGCAGTTTTACAATAGGCTTCAGCGTTAATGTATGTGTATAATACAAATTAATTTGACAATCTTCTGACGAAGTATTTCATTTCTAAAAGAAATAACATTAAAAACAATTGAATGCATTAATATTAAATTTCAGGAGTACCATCTTTCACCACACGTATGGTTTTCAGGGGTCGATCCAGGAATTTTTTACAGGGTTTTACAGGGTTACTTAATTTTCTGAATTTCAACACTTCATTTTGTGAAATATCAATTTTCAATGAAGTAGCTTTTTTGTTAAAGTAATTGATAAAATAGATTAAAATGTAGGGTAAAATGCCAACGAAGGGCCGTTTTAATCGACTGAATTTTTCTGAAGGGGCCATTTTAATCCATTGTAATTTTGTGAAGGAGCCGCTAAACGGACCCAATTTTCGTCTGCATCGACCTCTGGTTTTCCAAGTGAAACATCGCGGTATTTGTAGAATGAATGAGAGAGTGTGTACCTGAAGATGAATATGAAGAGTATGAGCAGGGCGAAAAAAACAGCCACATTGTCCACGGTCCTCAACATGATGACTAACTGGCGACGGAGAGCGGGCAAAAAGCGAACCAGCTTCAAGATTCGCAGGAGCCGGAATGTCCGTAATACGGACAGGCCACTGCCGCTACTCTGACACAGTTCCACTATGCTGGAAACGGAGAGAGGAAAGAGAATAACAGAAAAAACAGTGGCACTTTGAGATACATCTAACTTGCGACCAAAAACTGAAAAATAGGATAAAACTTTTTAAAAAAATCTTGCTGAATGCATCGACTATGACCAGTGCAATCTTGGTTTGCTCACGTGTAAAAAATAAGACTGCATTCTGAATAATTAACCTGTTAGATCCTTTCGTCAGGAAGACATGGCGTCAGAGTTCTGTATCCGTTCATGCTTCCCTGTCAAGTGTTGAGCTTGCGCATTCAAAAATTCATGGTACAGAAAGTGAATACACTGCAAATTCCCAGCACACATTGGGAACACATTTGGAACACATTTATTGAAAAAAAGTGTTCCAGTTACCTAAAAGTGTTCTGAAATGCGTTCCGAATGTGATTCTTTATAAAGGAAGTGTTCCGAAAGTGTTCTGAAAATGTTCTGAAAGTGTTATGCTTAGGATATTTGTTAATCTAAACTTAGGAACACATTTGAGAACAGATTGGGAATACCTTAAGAACAGATTGGGAACATATATTAGGAGCACATTTGAGAACAGATTGGGAACACTGGTGAAATCATTGCTTTCTTTGTTACAACGATATTGCTATGAGCGAGTAGCCTGAACGGTATATCATAAGCCTCGTGATCGGGAGGTCCGGGGTTCGAATCCCACTGCCGGTAGGTGAGAAAAAAAAAAAAATCCAAGTCCACAAATTAATTCTAAAATTAAATAGCAAATGACAGCACTGAATTATAGGAATTTTCAATAATTCATTAAAATCAGTTCCAAACTCTAAAAAATTCTAAGTCCAATTCCAAAACTAAAAACGTAGTTCCTAAACATAACACCAGATTGCAGCACTAAAAATTCAATAACAAATGGCAGCATTAAAATTAATTAATTAATTAATAATTAAATAAAATAACTAAAATGTCCCAATCGAAACATAGCAGACTCCAAATCCAGAAAAATACAACTCAACCATCCAGGATGGAAACAACTTAACTCCATCCCTTACGCCAATTGCGGCCGCGCCCCTTGATGACGTCACTTCCGCCGCACCTGCTCTTACTTTTTAGAAAGTGTTCTCAAATCTAATCCTAAAAGCATTCCTTAAAGTGTGCTAAAAAGGATGACAAAATAAGTGTCCTAAAAAGTATTCTGAAATGGGTTCCAAACAGTGTTCTCAAATGTGTTCCAAAAAGTGTTCTCAAAAAGGGGACAAAATAAGTGTTCCAAAAAGTGCTCTGAAATGTGTTCCAAAAAGTGTTCTCAAAAAGGGGACAAATAAGTGTTCCGAAATGTGTTCCAAAAAGTGTTCTGAAATGAGTTCCAAAAAGTGCTCTGAAATGTGCTTTTAAAAGTGTTCTCAAAAAGGGGACAAAATAAGTGTTCCAAAATGTGTTCAAAGATTTGCAGTGTATCTGCTGAAATGACTTTTCTATAAAGGGGCAAACAGTTTTAAAGCAAATAAGATAAATATATTTTTTAAATCATTCCCCTAGAGGTTAATCTATGCTAGTTTTTTTGCTTATCACAAAGAGTTTTACATGCTGCATTCACGATTTCCGACGGAGAATAAAAATCACTACTGTATAGTAGACTCCCCTAGGACACGATAGATATGTTCCATGTTGTTGGTTGGTTAGTTGGTTAGTTAGTTGAGGTTTAAAGGCACAAGCTCCAAACAGAACACACTGTGCCAGACTATGCGTTAAAATTAGAAAATTAATGTTCCGTGTTGTAGGGAGTCACTTAGATTATACAAACACATGAGCACCATCATCAGCGTTAACAGGAAATGCTTAAAGATCTGTCTCATTTATTTAAAGTGTTGTAAGGGCTTCTTTTAGCGGGATATAAGAAAAAAATCGCAATTTTCCCTCCGTGTTATATGAACCCATGTTAATTTTGCTTTTTTGAAGTAGATGAACGACTTTGTTGGCGAACACTTTCAATGGACATTTCTTATAGACTACAAAATAATGCAAATTCTTCTGAGTGTTCCCACACCATATTTTGTGGGAACACTCAAAAGAAGTGTTTTTGGCATAGTAAAGAGTAATGAGGTATATAAATTTTATGGCAATCGGTGTTTCATATAAGGCATCGAAATCATAAACATTTTTCAATGTCGTTAGTAAAAGAAAAGTGTTAAACCAACACCACTGAAAGCCAATCCTCTTTCATGTAAATATCAACGTCACCATGTGTAAGCTATGGTCCCAAGCTACGCTTTGAAAATTATCAATCCGTATTAACATCCGGATTGATATCTCGTATAACTTGGGCATAGTATTTTTCGGAATGTTGAGGCAAAAATTTAAATTAACTTTTGATTTGCTGTGAAGGGCAATCAATAAAGCTATATTGGTGATAAAGAAATTTAATTAATTAACTTGGATCTATCAATTCGAATAAAATCCCATTAGATTTTCCACTAACAATAAAAAAATTTAAAATACATTTTTACTTTGTTTAGATTGGATATTAATTTTAAAATCATGAAAATAAAGGTATTGAAATTTTTATGTTTCTCCCTATTTTGTGTCTCATAATAATAAAAAATAAAGAAATGATTTAAATTCTTACCTGAGTATCACTATGACGCCGTCAAAGACGTTATAGCCGCTACTAATATATCCATAAATACCTTCAGCCAAAATTTTCAGACACATTTCAAAACCAAATATGCCAGTGAACACAAGATTACTGACTTCTACAATAAATGTAAGCTCTTCGGGCTGAAAAAAGAGAAAATATGAATCGATTAATAAAAATAATAATGTATGCTCAAAGTTAATAATGGTACAAATTTCACTTCTTTAATTCAGTAAGTTTTTGACAAGCCTTAATCTTAATGAACATGCTTTGCGTCGATATACTCATGTGAGATACCATGATAACAATGCACATATTTTAAATACATTCCTGTGCTCAATGAAAAGACATACATTTAGTTAAAAATTATAATTAATTTAACCGAATGAAATAATTTGCCTGAAGATTACAGTTACTTCGATTTGTATAAATTGTACTCGTATATACTTATCATATACAAGCAACAACTAGATGAAATATTCTTCCAACGATATGTTTTAAATTTTATAGCCTAAAGTTGAACAAATTGTTTTTGTACCGAACTATAAACTGTATTGCATCAGTTCGTCTACAATAGTGAAAATGCATCATTTAGTATAGGCAAATTTAAAAGCCTCATTCAAGCATAATTACGAATTAAACACAATACATGCAAAATCTTTTGATAAATTGTGAATGAACTGTTTTGAGGATGCTACTCCGAACTGATCTAAGTGCACTGGCCCCAACACAAAAGTATAGTTTCTACATAAGCTTCTTTGTACATATCAATCGTTATTCATAAGAGGTAGATGAATAGGCATATTGTGCTCCGGTTTGCAATGGGTGATTACCAACAATACTATTACAATGAAATGATCAGAAACTTGTAATAGATGAACACACTAATTTTGTAGAATATTTAGATGGATAGTATTAAATAAATTGATAACGAACCAATAGAACCTATAAATATGAATTCCAACAAATAATGATCAATAGTCCTCTGAGTTTTAGAGTAACTATGATTGTTCTTATATTAACAATACTGCTTCGCAATGCTGAGTAAGTATAAGTGTCGACATTTTTGGAATGTATTCTTAACATTAATCGGGTAATGGCCATATAGTAGCGCACGCTTTTTCTAATGCTATCGGCCTAGGTTTGATCTTGTTTCGTTTATGGTATAGTCACTCTATTTAAGAAACTTAAAAACACGATAAAGAGAATCATTATCGTGTTGTCATTTTGAATTTTTGCTTGTTGTTAGGCAGCCTGATGTCAGGATTTCCAAATTTCTCCCATTCGGTGTACAAGTGTGAGGAGTTACTAATGAAATGTTGACAGACATTTATTTTCAGAAGCAAAGGGAAGATTAAGTATAGCTCTAAATATCTTCTGCGATAGAAGTTATTTCTTTTGCATAAAATGCCCAATAATTTGCTAATATTTAAAATACAATGGCAGTGATTGCCTAGTATGAATTATGTTTTTGAAACATTTGTTTACAAAACAAATATTGCTGCATAATATCAGTCAATATCTATCCAATATTTGCTTGAAGTTTGCTTGAAGATTGTTTGTTGCAGTTCTACAATAATGGGTAACGATATTTCTTCAATACTTTTGTTTGAGAAATGGCTTCACTGTGTCGCAAATATGGGGCAAATATTAGTGTCGTATTGGAAATATTGCCAAAATATTAACACTATTGGATATATATTAAAAAACTTTAACAACTTAATGCTAACGAATGCGATATATTATTTTGATATTTCGATACTTACACTAGTGTGCAAACTTAAGCAACAGTGTAAACTTTAATCAGATAACTATGAAATTGCAGAAAAAGGGTTCTTGCGATCGGTACAATGTACACACAATTCAGTAGAAAGGCCATACATATGCAAATGTCAGGAACAAAACGTCAAAAGGCAACGCGAACCTATGCAAAACGCGTGCGGCCGGCGCACGCAACAGTGGACTACAATAAAAGGAAGGACATAGACGCAATTAAAGACATTCGTTGAAAGTGCAAGTGAGTTTTTTTTCGTGAAATATGGCTAGAGGAAATTACTGGACGACTTCACACGCGGAAGAATAACCGGAAAGCTGGAGGAGGAGTGTAATGTGACCAGTGTAGCTGAAGAGTTTGGAATCAACTAAAAGGTCGTTACGAGCGTTTGGAAATCCTTTCAAACCATAGATACAGCTGTTAGTAAGGTTTGTGGTGGCCGCCCCACGTAAACGACTGCAGTGGATGACCGATATATGGTCCTGCATTCGAAAAGAGCCCGAAACCAGTCAGCAAGCGTCATTACTCAGCAACTGTGTACAGCAACGGGGCGACAGTTGTTGCTGTTTACTGTATGCAGACGCCTTCACAAAGGTGGCCTATTCGCTAGCCTGTCCTGAACACTGTATCGCTTTGAAAGTTGGCCATCGGTGCCACCGTTTAGAGTGGTGTAAGGAGAACAAGAACTGGACATCTCATCAATGGAGTCATGTCATTTTTATACGGGTCGTCGTTTCAGTGCCACAAGTGATTCTCAGCGCCAGTTGGTTTGGAGAGAGGTCTGTGCACGGTTTCATCCCAGTAACATCACGGAAAGAGACAAGAGACCATTACGGTGGCCCTGGAGTTCTCGTCTGGGGAGGCTTTATGCTGAATATTTGGACTGAGCTTCACGTTTTCGACAGAGGTTCTGTAACCGGAGATCGCTATTTTCAGTAGGTGATCCTTCCCCATGTGCGTCTGTTCCGAAGTGCCGTGACTTCGTTCTTATGGCACCCACACCACATACCGGCCTCCCCGGACTCCTGCTGTTCAGGAGCTACTGGAAAGCGAAGATATCACTCGAATGGATTGGGCAGCGAACTCCCCTGATTTAAATACCATAGAACATTTGTAGGATGCTTTGAAGAGACGCCTTGCCGCACAATTAAACCCTCCGGGGAATATCCAACAACTGAAACTGGTGCTGATGGAGGAATGAGCACTCTTACCTCAAGAACTGTTGGACAATCTCATGCTCAGTATGAAGAGACGGTGCAAAGCAACCATTGCAGTAAGAGTAGGGCATACCCCATACTAAGGAACATCTGGCTTGCTGTTCTTCCTCCTGTACAGACAATTATCTGTACCAATACTATGAGTTCAATAAAGCCTCTTTTGTTTGATTCCATACTGTGTGCATTGTATTCATTTTTGTGCAACTATGCTTTCGTCATTTGTTCGTGTTTAAATACAAAATGCTGTCTCTCATTTCTGAATTCCTTGTCTCTCACATAATTTCTAGGGCAGTTATGGCAAAAAGAGCACGTGTTGCTTAAGTTTCGCACACCAGTGTACTTATATATTTTTTATAAATAAAAACTGTTATTCAAATCAAAATATGAATATTTTCAAACACCGGGGCAAAAAATATTCCTACGAAAATAACAGACTTGACTAATTGAGCGTCTAGTTATATATTCTTAAAAATGTGCTTCGATTTAAAAGGCATATTTCGAACATTTTTGCCTCTTAAATTCGATTGCATTTTTAATGCTGCGTGAGAGGTACATTGGCTATGTGTCTATCATGTTAAAATAATAGAAGGTGCAAACCACTTAAGCCTTACATTAAGGGGCACAGTTTTAAGAGTCTACCTTTAATCAAACATCATAACTCAAAAGTTTTTTTTTTAATGGGCGGGCACTTGCTTTACTCAAAAGTCAAACAATAAAACACACAAAATGACAAAACCTTTTAAAACAGTATTTTTACAAGGTCAAAAATATTTGAATTTAATACTAGTATTTGTACATCATTGGAAAACAGTGGATACAGTGTGAATTTAACATTAAAATGCTGATGTAATCTTGATATTTGATTTGACATTCACTGGTCAAATGAATGACAAATAAATACAAACTATTAAGCGTTAAATCCTCCTTGATTTTACCGCTAACTTAAATTATTTCTAAAATATTTTCAAAATTAAAGGAGAAGTCCTTTATAAATAACTGCTCTCTAAATAGTTCTTTATAAAACAGTACAGTTAATGATTCAAACGAAAAAGAAAAGACGGTTGTACTTGGTAATGACGCTGAAAAAGCTACAAATTTTACTTTTAAAAGAAACTTTTGTTAAGCGAATTAATAGCTTGTAAATCGATACGGTGCGCAAGAATACTAATTAATGAATTAGGCAGACTGTTTTAAGCTGTGTTTTAAAACTCGTGGATTCGTGGAATTTCTGTTTTGAAAATGTTTCTCGCTCCCTTATGTTAACTAAATGAATTAGCTGATATCGTGCTTTTTTTCTTCTGTACTATCAAGAAGCTCATCTCTTTTGTTTAGTTTTAGAGAAATCAATAAATCCCAGGAAGACTTGAGCTACGGTTTTGCAAGGGATATTTTGAATGCTGAGAAGCAGAGCATACTACTACGATAAAAAAATCAAGAATGCTTGATTTTAAATATCTATGCGAATATTATCTACAAATTTTAATAAAACGTTTTAATGACGTCTAAAAACATCAGGCAACAGTCAAGAGTTTATTAAATTTGATATAGGAAAATAATTCTTTTAAGAGATAAGAATTTTTAACCGGTTAGTTTTCTAAATTACGAATGTTATTTAGAAAAAAGACTACCGTAATGTATCGTTGAACCGCCTCTCCCGATTAAACGCTCCCCCCCACTTTTTAAACAGATTGAAAATTTGAAAAATCCCGATAAATTGCCCCCCCCCTCTTCAAATAGCGGTGCTCCGCATGTGCTATTCAGCATTAACTATATTTATTCTGAGAAGGGAGCAGACTTTTCGTTGTGTAGGAAAAAACGTGCGGTCTCTCAACTTCTGGTGCCTTTGAAAGTAGACTTTCTGACTACATTATATACCAGTGGTTCCCAACCTTTTCCTTCCGGTGAACGCTTTAAAAAGTCCTCCGACCAAGCCACACCACCCGTAGGCAGATGCCCTCGTGTAGGCCTTAACTCCAAACACAAATAAGATTCCTTACAAATCTCTTCTAAATTCCCCCTTTTAAAGATTACGTGCCCTCTCCAACTTTTTAAGACTTTTCGTGGCGTTTGAGGAGGGGGGGGGGGTACATTAATGGATACACCAACACCTCGTTATATCGCGCTTGTCGGGAGACAAGGAAAATGTGCGATACAACGGGCGGAGAGGGTGGAGGGGTGATATGATAAAATTTTACTTTTATGAACACACGCTTTTAAAATGTAATAAAATTAATAGTATGTGTACTGTAATAAAAGATAGGCTCTTAAACTATAAAAGTTTAATTTTTTATTTTTAATGACTGTGTCATTTTATCTCTCACCCCCTTTATTGAAAATTGTATGAAAAATGTGTCCCAAAAATGCGACATAATTTTATATTTAAATAGTATTTTAATATAATAGTATAATATATTAAGTTAAATAGTATTTAAATAGTATATTTAAAAATAGTTTTAGTTTACAGCAGCTTTAATCTATTGTTACAATATTTCGTAAGCTGTAGAACATGCATCACATGTATTTTTTTATAAATAGGTTACAATCATAAAAATTTCAGCATAGGGTTAGCAGGCGAAATGCACGAAAGATGCAAGATAAAATGATATAGTCAATTAATATCGTTTTAATATGGCATTAATAAAACTAAAAATTAGGGGGGTTCAGGGGAGTTTCCCCCTGACGAGGCTCGAACAGCCGAGTTTTTATTTTATGTACAAATACACATTTCATTTCCTGCTGAAAAAATATTCCAGAGTCATTTGATTTGATTCTTCTTTCATATCCTGCTTTTACACAAAGATTTAGGTGTGGATTATTTGGTGGGCATTTTTAGGCATATTTAGGTGTGCATTAAATTTTTTTTTTTAAATGAAATTTCTGCTGCAAAAAGCTTTTAAAGATGAGTGTTGATCAGAAACAACTGTATTTGATTGCAGTAAAGACACATCCACTTCACTTAAAAAAAAACTCGCTTTCCTGTTGTGTATTATGAATTCCTACCAGTTGGCCAGACAGTCAATAAAAATTACCATTTGAGTCTGCAATTTGTGTGAAGCAATTCGAAGAAAACAACCTGAAATGGAACAAGAAATCTCGCCTGTTTTGCAGCACTTAGCGTGCTCTCTCACAATGTTGTTATTCCCGATTTTTTTACAAGAAATTCAACAAATACCGTTCTACAAGCTCTGTATTCACGATGCGGCAACATTTG
Organism: Cheiracanthium punctorium; assembly: GCA_038373885.1. Classification (NCBI taxonomy): domain Eukaryota; kingdom Metazoa; phylum Arthropoda; class Arachnida; order Araneae; family Cheiracanthiidae; genus Cheiracanthium; species Cheiracanthium punctorium. Next base: position 1,528,398 of record JAWZYV010017823.1, on the reverse strand, counting down.
ACTCTTAATTAGATGGCTGCAAATGTATTTTCACGATCCCATTTTGTGTTCATCAGTTTGATAAAACTCTTTACAAAATCCGAAGGAGTTTCGCAAAACAATTTTAAGGCATGCTTTGATGCCTTAAAAAAAATACTTCGGCAGAAGTGCATTACTGTTCAAGTGACTTTGAAGGAGATGCCATAAATTTTGACCAATAAATTGGTACCCTTTTGCTTTATGCCTCCTTATGTACTTTTTGATCACAGTAGTATTTTCCTGTCTATAGAATTAATGACTTTAAATATGTGCTACATGAGTATGAATGTCATAAATTCAAGTAGAAAACAATGTAGAGGGAACTACAACTCGAAGATTATTAATTTCACATTCACAGACACAAATGTAAAACACATCACAATACAAAAGTCACGATAATGCTATCATGTTCGCTTTAAGAAAATTAATTTTTTGACTGTCTTTTTGAGAGCTTTTAATTAAAGCTAGAAAGTAGGAAGAAAATAGAGTTATTTAGAATTTCTATTCAAAACTGCTCCTATTATGAGACTGTAGGGACTATATGGGATTCGTAGGTATTTTCATTTTTAATGAAAGGAAAATGCACTGAAAAAGAAAAAAAAAAGTTTTTTTCTTAACTTACCTGATTATGGTATTCAATTCCCATGCTGAGTGTGTTGACGAGGATTGCCGTAAGAATTCCTCTCTGGAAATACCTATGGTCAACAAGCTCCTTTAATTTAGCCTGTTTTGGCTTCCACCATCGGCAGCAGACAGAAGACCTGTAAATTACATTATCTTTGAAGATAATAGAAATGATAAGAACATAAGATTTTTTTTTTCATTAAAGATGATATTGCAATACATTTATTGGCAGAGGAGTTTTAAGTTTGAACACAATGCTTCAAAGTTTACGGGTTTTGGATGTAATTTTACAGGTGAAAGTTGTGCGTTGTGTATTAAAACATATTGATTGCTATATTGCGGAAAATATTAAATCAACGTTGCAATAAGGTTATTGTGATTGTGACGCAGAACACATATTGCATTTGTGTATTAATATACCAGCTGGTGTACCTGTTCTTCGCAAATGAAGAAGCAGGTAAATCTCGTATTTAAAAGTAATTTATTGGATCAGAGCAGCCAAATTTTTTCCGTCCTAACGATAACATTTAACCGAGAGTTTACCGAATCTAAAATAAATAAATAAAATTGACTTTGCGTTATAGAATTTCGCAGTAGTTGCATCTTAGGATAGCTTAGGTAGCATGAGGGAAGGTGAGAACTTCACAAATGAATCAAAATTGAAAGATAGGTATGCATCATAATCAGGGGCGCCCGACACGGTAAGCAAGGTAAGCATCGCGTCGGGGTGCCTTCTTCGAAGGTGCGCCCTTTTGAACTCAAAAGCTGAGAAAAGTTGATCTAGAGCATAAAAGGGGGCGCCTTTTTTACATTTTCAGAGGAAGCCACGTACTCTAGAGCCGCCCCTGATCATAATAGTTAAAAAAGAAAGTCTCAAATAATCCGACATCAGAGGGCGCTGTGTCTACTGGGGATTTTACTATTTGGTCATGTAAAAAACAATTTTCTGGCAGTAAAATATTTCTTATTTGTATTAATGATGACGATATTCAATTCCTTTAATCTTAATCCAGGAAAGAAATGTTCATTCGGTTGTTACTCAAGTGACCTACATGAAACATTTAGTCGAAATGCTCTTTAAAGGTCGCGCTATGCTCTAACAGTTGCTATTATAACAGTTCTTAAAAAATATCTTTCCTGGACACACGGCACAGTCTATTAAAAAAAGTTAAATTGGATTTTTGAAGTTTAGGATACCTATGATCATTTTAATTTCCTATGGGGGCAGTGAAGGTCTTATAAATCTGGATTTACACTGGCTACGCTGGCTGCTTCGTTCCGCAATGACGTCGCAGAATGCTTCTCAACGGAAATCCTGTGGTGAGTTTACGTACATTGCAGAATATTTGTAAAGGACAGATATTCTGTGGCCGATCGCAGGGGTAAGCCCATGACAGAACGATTGTTGAATCCCATCGGTCCAACCTCTGAAATGGTGGTATAGCTTCTTATCTGCCAAGAAACGTAATGAAAGGACTACTTTTCACAGCTGTGAGCTGCTGTAAGGTGCGGCTAATATGAGTAGCTTAAGGCAAGAAGTCTTCAGAATTCGATTGCTCCAGAATAGGGTGTTATTGGAACTCTTTTTTATCGTTTCCTGGAGCCCTATCAGGATGTTATCGGAAAGCTTTCCGTAACGGATAAATCAACCCTCCTGCACTCATGGCGTCACATTTCGAAAGAACATTTCTTTGTGTTGCCACGAAACAGTTGGAATCACTATCGGAAATACCACTGTTTTTCCTCGATAGGGTAAATGCAGGTGAAAACCCCTATCCGATATCGGGGACTAGAAGATGGATGAATTTTTTATTGTGTGCATTATTGTGTATCAAACACTCTCACGATAGGCCCCCTCATCCCCTTAGCAAGCTTGACTTTCCCTCCCTGTCAAAAAACACAACCCTTCCTTGATCGATGTACTCCAACACCTTGTATATTCTGAAGACAATGCCCTCGTAAGAGAAATTGTATAAAAGGAGAAGAAAACAGTGTGTTATGATTGATAGATTGGTTCCAGTTCCGACACTGTCGAAAAAAGGTATAAAAATTGTCACCTTTTTAACACGTCACTATTCGTGGTTGCACCAGTTTGAAGGTTTGCGGCTATTTATCTGAAATTTGACTATCCGTGAATGAGAACTATCGGTCACTTGTACTGTACGATAAATAATTGTGATAGGGCTCCTCATATTGCTGCTCGTGTTAATCGCCAAAAGCAAATGAAGTGCAATTTACCACACTTGTTATGCATAAAAATCTTAACAGTTAAATATTGACCGAAGATTAAATACCTGTAGCGTTCGAGAAAAGAAAAATCATCAAGGTCACTCTCCGAGTCTTCACTCCACTCCTCGCCCCCTTCCGACCCCCGCAACGACGAGAACTCCTTCTCGTGCTCCGGGTAGTAGAAAATGAGGGTTGGGGCGGACATGTGTTTGTCTCCTGTAAAATAAAAGTTAAAGGCGGTTAAAATTTTCTCCCATATTAATTGAGCTGCTTGTGAAAAAGTCGAAAAGAGTAATTTCACAAGTTCAAGCAGCTGTGTATATAAAATGAAGGAGGAAAGAGGGTGATATAGAGTTTGCTCCCAATTGAAGCCAGGTTTAACTGTTTTGCTCTTAGAGCAGTTAATCTGCATTCGAAATTCGAAACGAGGGAAAAAAAGGGAGATCTCTCTTCTAGAGAAAATTACGCACTTTAATAAGTTCCGGTAATTTTTAAAAAATATTATGTAGAAAAAAGAGAAGTAACTAAAAAACTGTAATCAAAGTTACATTAAAAAATAAACAAGCATTAATTTATCACATGCGCTTATTTCAGCTATTGAAGATATAAATCTATTGCAGTGAAAACAGGATGTTAGTGAATGGAAATTTTTTATTTCGGCCGCTCAAAGGGATAAAATTCTTAAATTCATAAAATTAATGAAAGAGAAATTATTTTTTCTGTCATTAAGCTTTAAGAGAAATTTCCTTCATTGAAGTACTATTTACAAATTCTTTAAAAACTAACACAAATTCCACGGCAGAGATTTAATTTCCAACACTTGATTTAATCTTAAACTAATGAAACTTGGCTTATTTTGATTACTGAGACATTCAAATAATTTTTAAAGAGCACTTTTTCTACAGACCACATAAGCACAAATAATACGATTGAAAATTAATAAATATTAATTAAAATTATAATCCTTGAAAACTTATCTCAAAGCCGCTGACAAATAGTTAAATAGTCCTTTGAAAGAAGAGCACCAACATTTAGAGAGAAAATTAATTTTCTAACTTCATAGGAACAGGCACCGAAGCGAAAAATGTATGACAGAATATCACGATAAAGAGAGCGCTCTGCTTTGACTTCAGTAACTTTCTCGGTGAAATGCTTAGTTTATTGAGGTGTGAATTTATTATCATTAAAATATAATAAAGCTTCCCAAACGAAAGTGAGAGAAAAATTCCAGTCACGTGAATTGTTTCAACACGAAGCTGTTGAGTTTTAGGTAGCTCTTAACGCCGTCTGATTTTATTAATTATGATATAATAAGTAAAAATATAGATTATGGCTTTTGGCTATGGATTTTGTTGCTTTGCACTTAAAAAGTTATTTAAACAAAATACAAGCGTTAAAAGCAAATTAAATCAATGATTAATCATTTAAAAAATCACATAAGCCAATGTTTTTTCCGAACACTATTAAACAATACAGTTTTTTAATACAGGGTTATTTAAAATTTTATGTCAGAAATGTAAAGGGTGATAGAGGAGACCAATATAATTCAGAATCACATAGCAATGTGGAGTCCGAAACGCCGTCCTCATTTACCTGTTAATAATCACTTTGGAAGAACTCTTGGAGTGTTTGTCTAAATTCTCAATCGAGTTTCATAAGCAATGAGCTTTTCTCAGATACTTTCAACAACGAAATACAGTAGAATTTTTAAACTACCGATTTTGCTTTTTTCTATGAAACATGCATTAGTATTTTATGTACGATGGTCGGAAGGTTCACTGTTACTTCAACACTTCTTCCAAAGTGATTATTAACAGGTACATGAAGACGGCGTTTCCGACCCCACATTGCTATGTGATTCTGAATTGTCTTAGTCTACTCTATAACTATTTATATTTCTGACAAAAATTTTTGAGGATCACCCTGTGCAAATTATCTTTCCAATAACAATGGCAATAACCTCTCCCCCCCCCCTCCAAAAAAAAGCTTAACCATTATAGTAAATCCAGACAAATATTTGAAAATCCTAAATCTTTTTGTATAAACAATATGTAGTAAATAATATTACGAGTTCTTATTTATTTCTGAAAAAAAATCTGATGTGGGCGCATCAATGACATTCTTGTACGTCTATTTCATAAATGTTTTCGTTGCACTTCATCTCAACTTATTACAGTTGAAAAGATACAATACTGCATTAATACTGAGGTTTAGAGATTTGTAGCCAAACATTTGATATATTTTTCAGCTGGTTTCAGTTTGAAAGATTCATAATAAATAAATAAATAAATAAAATTGAAAGCTTTAGATAGCTTTCGGGATTTTAGACTAAACTGTAATCGACACAAACTTTTAATGAATTGAAGTATTCACAGAACTTAATGTATTGGAAGTCTTTTGGGTGAACATGCAAATAATGTAATTGCCCAGTCGATTGCAATCATATCTAACCATGAGAGATGCTCTTATAGGAAATACAATCAGATTAAATGACTTTTAGGACTTTATCTTTGATGAACTAATGTTATGATCTCTCACACACAAGCACAATAAAAATTAAATTCTGATAGAATGAATTTTAATGAGTAGAAACGTTTTAATCAAATAAGCATAAAATTAAACTTTTGATTAATAATAAAACTATTTAACGTAGATTATTTTGTAAACATTAAAATTTCTATATTAATAAAATGAAATAAAGAGTATCTAACAAGCAAGTTTTGAAAAAGATAAGTTAAACAGAAAATAATTATCTGCACAGTATTAAACTTATATTGGTGTAAATTTTACTAAATTGCAAGCAATTTATTTCTAATATTTCTATCTATTAATATTAAATTAATATTATGAAGTTTTCCAGTGCACCAACTAATTTTAGAATGTTATTAATGAGTGCAAATATCTTTCACTTCATCATTTATCAACAAACGCGTAATTAAATGATAAGTATTAGCGTAATTTTACAGACTGCAAGAGAGCATCGCACTATTATTTATCAAATAAGCAATACTCGCAGACTATTAAATTCTTATAATATCTATCATTTAATTACGTAATGTTTAAAACTGTTCCCGTGTGGGCTAAGTTAGTTTTAAAGTAACTGACATGAAATAAAACTGAAGTACAACTCAATGAAGCAAGGTATACAGTTTTACACAGAGATTCATATTTTATGTTTCTCAAATTGTTTAAAGATAGACACCCTTAGAAAACAAGCTACGCATTTAACACAAAAAAGCACTAAAATCTTTTAACTATTCTATTTCACTTTAACTATTTTACATCAGTTAATTCACCTTATTGCTACTAAAGCAAAATTAAAATGCAGCTCTTCTAAGTGAGCTAAAGAATCCTTCGTGAAATAATCCTTAATTATCTAGGTGTTCAAAAGGATAAAACTAATGATAAAGAAAGCATTCTCCAATTAAGGCTGATGTCAATATGGCTTCGCATTAAAATTTTTCTAAACTGAATTTTTTTTTGTTTTTGTTTTTGTTTACACATCAAAAGAATTAACTGACACAACACATTTAAATTTTATTTACGGACTATAATGAAGCTGTTGTATGAAACTTAAGTTCTGCCTTATGTATCAGCGAAGTTGAGATGCGATAAATATGGCTCATATGATATAAAATAGCAGTTTATTGCATATTATGGGTTTAGTTTCCTTAGAAAATTTCCTGCATTATCTATATATTAATAATGAAAATATCAGCTTAAAAAATCAATGTACTGAAATTATAAAGATGCATTATTCTACAAGATTTGGGTATTAAAATTTTGAAAAAAAAAATCCTACAGCTTTATTGTGGTTATACAAAAATGAACAAAAATTATTATGTAAGAACTTTGCACAATAAAACATATTTGATTAAAAATTATTTATTTTTTCAACGGGTCAGCACCTGATGATTAGGCATTATCCACTACAACTGTCCGAAAGTATTGTGGCCATTTTATTACGGGGCACCCAGCGTTACCCCCTGTGAAGGGATGGACACGTTAACATCCATGCACAAGCCGGGATTCGAACTCGGACCGAAGGCGTGATAAAATGGGTCCTAAGCCACACTGCACCACCTAGGCGGCATTAAGAATTATAAAAGTTAATATATGAAAATTACTTCTAAATGTTGTTTTTAAAGTTTCTTGTTGATATAAATTTTATGCGTTGAATGTTTAAGACAAGAGTGTTTTCTGTAGAAAAGAAGTTTAACGGTCTATGCAAAATAAAATCATAGTAAAACACTTATCTAAATATAAGATTTTTGAAAAACATAAAAATGTGAAATTGCTAGTTTTGTACTCTTATCATTACGTGTTTCTCAATCTTATTGCACGAAAATTGCAATCTTATAGCACGAAAATTTTTATATAACCGTAATGACGTACCAATAAAACTAACAATAAAAACATGCATTGAGAGTGTCAAAATGTATTAGTGTAATACAGTGAAGACTTAAATAATTGATAGCCCTCGTTTAGCTTTGCTTTAACCAAAACCTATTGAAACCTGATTCACTAGAGCTTAATCATTATTTGAAACTTCTAAAGTTATTTTTATTGAATATTTACATAGGCAACAATTATCCTATTAACGAAAGGCTAAAAGAGAAAAAAAGAGTTTCCTCGAAGTAGATGTGAAGAAAAGAAATTTGTCAGCTTTTGAAAATCTTTATTATCTATATAAAAGAACGGAAACAAATCTGTAATAATCTAAATCAACGCAATAAACACCCCAAATTAAGAAAATAAATAAAAATAAAAACATAAAAAGAAAGTCAGTTTAGAGAGGCATGAGAAAGCCTTACGCACATTTGTAAGCATGCCATAGTAACTAGAAAATCAGAAAAAGAGATTCGGATTCGATAGAGATTTTAGTTGTTTTCCTTAATTTGAAGAAGAGATAATGCATGAACGATTCAGTGATTTCTGCCTTAAACTAAAATTAAAACTTCTGAATAGGGTGAAGAATCTGGCACAGTATTTAATTGTAATGAGCGGTAATTAAAGAATGAAAACACTTCTTTTTAAAAAATATTTAAATAAATTTTGTATTACATTCTCAAAGATTCCTCTTAAAAAGTCTAACTAAGCAATTTTAAATTCTGTGTTTGCATTTAATAAGGACAACCTATCTAGTTCGAGACTACAATGTGTAAAATAACAATTATTTTTGCATTCTTTAATCTCAGTGCCCCATATATGAAATTCCGTACATTGAATTTTACTTTTCACTGAAACACACATGTATTTTTTGTTAACTGAAATGCATTCATCCGATTGATTAATTCGCTAATGACCTGGCGACGACGATCGTCTGCATCCCTCAAAATCGAGCTAAATATCGGCAATTTTGATAACATTTGGAAACGAGCGTGCATTTACATATAACAAAATGCAAAGTTTTGTAAATTTAACGGGGGAAACATTAATTTTAGATTCAATTAAAAAAACATTAGAAGAGGACGTTATCTTAGGATTTCATGACACTATATTATTTTACCTTTTTGTAGGGACCAAAAGCATAGAGTGGCTAGCAACTGTTCTTTTAAATCCATACCGGACTAAATTGGGCATAGATAAATTTAAAAAAAATGTTAACGATTAAATGAAGGAATTCCCTTGTATTCAAAGACTCTCAATGAAACACAATAATAATAATTATTATTTTCCCTTTAGTATTAAAGAAAATTATTAATCTGTTTCTAAAATTGTCGCGTAGCGAATTATGTACAAGGATTAAGTAGGTATATTTCGGTTACAGCAACGAGCGGACGATCTTCAAAATAGGCTGCCACTGGTACATTTCAGTTTTTCAAATTTAGGGTTATGGATAACATTCAGAGAATATTTTCTCTGAGTGAAGTTGGTTTTAGTGATTGTTTATACAGTGAAACCTGCGTGTAACGATATTGTCTATAACGAAAAACCTGCTTTTAACTATATTTTGTTTGGTCCCGACGAAATTCCTATTTCCTCAATATATTTTAAACCTGTTTATAGCGATATTCACTTTTTACACGCAATTGTCTATACGATAATTTTAATGCTATGAAACTCTTAACATTCAAGAAAATTCATAGTTTCGACTCGATAAGTTTTTTTGGAAATTATTACCTACGGTCCAGAATATGCGATAGTAAAAGATTGCAGCATTGGAGTAAGAAAAAAAAAGTGAGCTTCTTCAGTCAAACAGTGCCTTGTTTCTTGTAATTTGAATTTGATGCGCTAAAGCTTTTTATCTATGATGGCGTGACATAAAACATTGGTAAAGAATTAGATTTTTTTTTTCGTTTTGGTAATACCATAACCCAATAAAATTAGTAAATCTACCTCGTTTTATGCATACTTTTATGTCTATTAAAGATTTAAATAAAATTTGTTTAAAATTTAAATAAAATTTCCAATTTATCGAATCATGAAAGCGCACAAAGCGTTGACAACACAGTAAGACACCCCCAAATCGAAAGAAGATAATTAATACATTAAAATATGCATTGTCCTCCATTTCATAAAGTAAACAATCGTCACTGCCACCCGACTTCATAATCAATGTACATTGATGACTAAGTGTTATTCTGCACGGTAAATCTATTTTAACTTTACATGAGATCTCGTTTCTGTTAATTTATAATAATGACACCAAGTTTGAACCGAAAAGACGAAACCATGGACATAGCTCTGAATTCACATTTGCGTTTCCTGAATAGGTATACGCAGTGTCCAAAAAAAAAAAAAAAAAAAAAAAAAAAAAAAAAAAAAAAAGAAAAAAAAAAAAGTGATAACAGAAAAGGGATTTCCATTTTTCGTCTTGGCAATCCCGACAGGATTTTTTTAAACATTTGAAAACCGTTTTGATTTTCTCGAAATTTGAGAAATTAATTTTTTAGAGTTGTATAAATGCATGTATAATAACCTAAGCTACATTGTTTTGCTTAAATAAAAATACTATAATATGTAATAATTTTAATGATAAAGCATATAGTTTTATATGAGACAAAATATTATTTTTTATTGCCTAAGAAAGGCTCTCTAAACATTAATTATAAAATAAAATATAATCACCAGCTTTTGTTTTCTGCAATGTAAAACTCCAATGTAAAAAAAATCACAAGAATACGTGAGGAATATTACTATTACTGCTGAATATACATATATACATACATACATGTGCTTATGTCACTTTTTTCATTGTTAAAGTACAGCATACAGGTAGAGAAAATCTACATTTTTACCTCTTCTGAAAATGCATTCATGGGAATAACACTCTTAAAGCCAAGCAAATGATCGTTTAGATAAATGTTTGCTTATTGGCAGAGCTCAAAGCCTCAATTTAGAAAAGCCCTAGGGTACAATATCCAGACAAATGTTTAAAAATCACGTAAAAGTTTTACTTCGCTTTTTGTAGAAAGTTGTTCTTTTTTTAAATCAGCATTCTCTTAAGTTCTCTACTTAAAACCTAAGACTCGCTTTTAGAAAATCACTGGAATTAATACCTAAGAGTATTGAAATTTCTTTTTCTTTCTTTCTTTCATTTTGTTTAGACAATTTTTTGTAAGCTGCATACATTTGTAGTAGAAATATATTCTCTAAATACCAGAAATTATAGAATGCATTTTCTCAACTTCTTTTTATTCTAACTGTGGAAAAAGGGAAACATTTATAGGAAATAGGAATATTATAGGTAAACAAGAAAAGAAAGCAGTCATTGAATTGAAAGAAATTGAAATACAATGTTACGCAAATTAGTCCGTCTTCCTATTTTGTGTTCTCATTTCAATTTTATAAAAAGCAGAGTTTTCTATTACATTTTAACAGAAACGCTATAAAATACAGCTAAACAATGCTTGCTTTAAAAATTACTTTTTAAAATAAATTTTACGAATTAACAACTCGATACAGCGATAAACATCCAAGAAGGAAGTATTTACCTCATTAAGAATTGAAAAATTTTTGTAGTGTTATTTATAAAGTATTTTTGCTGGTATTCCGATCCAGAATTTTAATAAATTGTTTGTTTAGGAGTACTTTTCACAGTACCATACATTTTAGGCATACTAGCTTTTAAGGACTTATCTTTTCATTTGTAAAATCTCCTCAGTTGCAATATGAAATTCGCCTAACTATAGCAAAAAGAAGAATACTTTTCTCAAACTGTTAAAAAGATGTATTTTTTAGTTCTAAGAAAGAATTAAAAAAATAGATTTGTAGGTCTTAGTATAGTCAAAATATGATTAAATATACATGTTCATGTACGAATATGTAATGGTATAATAACAGTTATTTAAATTATTACAAAATTTTAGAATATTATTTTTAAACTTGCAGCATTTTGCCGCATTTGCAGATCAGATGATGGATTCGAAGATTATTGTAACTTAATGCTTAAATTCATGGATCAAACGTGTTATTACTAAAAATGGTTTAATCATTAAATTATAAAAGCCTTTTTATCTGTCAGCCTTAAAGTTTTATTATTTTCGAAGGATAGTGTATCTCATTGGCGTAAATTGGTATGTAACATTGGTGGTGGTGGGGTGTGGAGGATTTTTTCTATTGTAGAAAATATTTTCATATAGGCTATACCTGGGTTTTTAATTAATCAATTAACTTTTTTGAGGTACTGTCCCCTCTTGACTTTAGTAAGTTACGCCTATGGGAGATCTTTTAAATCGATTACACAAACATTTATAGTAGTACTCCTTTTGATATATGCGAAAAAGTTTTGTCAACCGATACTTGCATCTATTAAATGCTAGTGCGAAATAAACTGAGTAGACAGATATTGCTTTGAAGGGAAAAAAAATAAATAAATAAAATGAGCGTTAAAGTGCCATACTTCCAGCGGAAACCGTGATCGATTATGTCTCAAATACTCTGAAAAGCAAACATTTGTCATACGTTCTTATACTAGCTTTCAACGAAACATCAAAGAATTGCTTTCAACGCCAAATAAAGCAATAGTTATTGGAAGAAAAAGAAGGAACAATCTATTGTAGGATGTATATTTATAAAGATAGCAATTTCTGTCTGTACTATGGCATCGTGCTAGGGATTATTATTGTGCACCTGTACTTTTGCAATAATGAATATGCACTAGCTTGACAAAAATTACTATCTGGAAATTTGTTATAATCAATGATTATAACTTGAATTCATCTAACCGACTAATACTTTATGCTCATCGATGGCAGAAGTAAAATAACGAATAACGCTCTGTTACAAATACAGTGTAACCTTCATTTAAGAGTGCTCAACATACGCAGCTGGCTGTGCGGCACAGCCAGCTGCGTCAAAAAAGGGTCTCTATATCTGTGGCACGCGATGAACGTTTCGATCGTCCGCTATATTGCTGGTAGCTAAGTCGAGCGATGGTAACGGCTGCCCTTTTTTCAGCATTGAGCAATCTATCCATCTGTTCTCGCATTCTTCCATTTTTCAGCAGATGTCACTGCTGTTAAAAATAATCGTGACCATATTTTTACGGGAAATGACATGCTAAAAGGTAAAGGATTCTCGCGGAGCTATGTCACCCGCAACTATTTTTATAGAAATCCAATCTATTCTTCGTGACCGGCAACAGGCAAAACGTCAGAGTTTGGTGTTCCCAGAGCGGGAACACTGAGCGTTAAAGGGTTAAAGAGCTCGTATACTCGTATCTCTAATTTCACTGCTTTATGTAACAAGGAATGGACTTTTAAAGGTAGATCCCGTTCCTGAGCAACTCAAACACACAGTGATTCCGAGGTATTGGGTCGTAAACTGTGCCACGCATTGGAGGGACTAACAGGAGAGGGCTCGGCATCGGCAGGGTTTCAGAATACGTCCAATAAATGTCTTATTGTCTAATCTATATAGAAATTATAGTTCAAACTAGAATGAAAATATGCTACGGTTTGCGGGAAAAACTTTGGAGAAAAGAATATTACGTTCTGGGGAAGTATTAGGTCCTGAACATTTTCTGAGCCTCTTGCCCTTCGAAATTCATTTCAGAATGGAACTTCATGTGCCAATAGTAATCTTTTAGGGTACAGAAAAACAATCAAAACACTGGTATTAAAGGATGAGATAAATAAAAACACTTAGTTCTGAAAAATCTTCGGTCTTCTTTAGCCGTCAACACTTCATCTCACAGAACAGTGGGGACTGGATTTTACTTCGGTCAAAACGATCCTCACAAGTATCTTTTTATGTGTGTTTTTTACACAAGTTTTTATTTATTGAATTCTTTAGGGTGTTTCACCCTTAATATAACAGGGTCCAATGGGGGTTCAATTAAAAAAGATAACTTCATACACTAAATATAAAATAAGTTTATGCACTCGTATATAGCGGAGCAGTTGGTAGGCAGCATGCTCTCGTACTGCTCAGGGTTCTAGACTCGCGCTATGCGTACTTTTTTTTTTCTCAATTCATTCTCTTTTACAATTAAATAAATCTATTATTTAAAAATATCAGTAGCTTTATTGCGTTTAGAAAAAAAAACATACAAATAAAATAAAATGACATTTGAATCATGTTAATTTTTTACTTTTTAAAATAAAAAATAACTAATAGTTATGATAATAATACTTAGAAAAGCTATTAAAGTAAGTAAAAACTTTAAATTGGTTTTTATTTATTTTACATATACATTTTTGATTATAAAATAGAAACTGAATGATAACTGTCATAAAAACATTTGACAAATAATTTTTTCGACATCTAGCTCAGTTTATAAAAAACACTATTACAAGATCAATGTTCTTTATGAAGTTCAATTGGGGAACAATCATAATGTTCATACAAGACTATTTCTCTGTCTTCAGAAAGTTTAGCAGCACACCAAACGCAGCGTATTATTCTATCAAAAATTGGTGAGACAATTGATGAGGAACAATGGATTGAATATAATTACCGTTTTCTCGTGAATTTATTACTCGATTCTGTTTGATTAAATATTTTAAATGTTTCAAACGCTTAACTAGATTTTTTCCTATCTGTAAACATAAACGTCACCAGGTTGAACAATGGGAGTACATTTTGGAGGAGAAACTTTAATCGTACGAGTAGGCAGTTAGTTCATTCGATAATGGAAAATTTCATCATAAATTTCAGGTTTTGTTTGACCTTCCGAAGAGCCGATGAGTAGAAGAAAATTTTCTTTTCTCAGGTAAAGTCGGAACACTACAAACTGTGAATTCTAGAAATAAACTGACAAGTTGGGACAGGGTTATATTGTGATTTGAGTAGTAAATCTGCCTAAAAATTGTACACAGTAGTATAGTAACAAAAATCTATTATCCTACTAGTCCCTCATTCCTTGGGAGCATTCGTTGCTTTCAATAGAAAAACACCTGCTCTTCAACATTTGCATGAATGTTGCTTGGTCTGAAGTGATTTGGCAGAATAATAAAAAAAAAAAAAAAAATAAGTGGCACCCGAGCACTTTACCCATTAAGTTGTTACACCACGGACGAGTGAATAAACTTATCAGTATGTAAGCAGAATTTGAAGTTTAAGTTTTAATTTTCAAAGACTTTTTCCTCTGGATTGACTCCACATTGGACGCTATTATATTTAGGGGTGCGCGGGTACATATACGTATGGGCAGGGAGGGATCATGCTCTCCCCAGTTCATATATTACCGTCAGGATTTACACAGAAGTGGTTCAATGCTAAAATATAGTTTCTGTCTGAGGCAGGACCCTTATATGGGTGCACATGAAAGGATGAGCAAATACCCTAAAGGAAAGCCCCCCTTGTAAGATTTTCCAATCCAGTACGACAAGCGAAATCGCCTGTTTGATTCTCGAGGGAATGCGACTTACTCCATGAGTTTGATCGAACATGTCCACTGAATAAAAGATGAAACAAGTTTTTCGATTTTACAGAATGATATTATCTGGAGTTAGAAATATTAAAACGGCTAATAATGTTACCTCTTCCTATGTGTGAACAAAATCGATGTACTGCAAAATTGCTTGCGCAACTGGCTGCCAGCGCTGCACCCTGCGTGCCACTGAGCGCGAGTAGCTGTGCACACGTGAGTCGAGACGTCCTGCGGGAACTTCCGCACGACACTCGCCGACGACCCTCTTGCGACAGAGACACCCGCGGGGACACGGTGCAGGGTTCTTTTGCTCCCTCTTGAGGCAACGTTGGAACTGAAACGAAAGAACAATATCTGAATGAGCGTTAGAGTGTAAGAGGTTCATGAATAACCGAATAAGGCATTAAATAGAGCGTGCTCTAAAAGGGAGTACATGTTTCAAAAATGAATGAAAATCAAAAGAATGGAGTTCTTAAAAATTTCTTGCAGGAAACGCGAACGTGTGATGTCTGAAATATATATATACCAGGTGCGCTAAAAGTTCGTTACAACTTTAAAAATTCATAAAAAAGGAAGAAATGAAGATAAAGACGTGCGGTTTGTACATAAAGGCTTTACAAGAAGTCGGATTTTTTTTTAGAAACAACAAAAGTTTTAGTTAAAAAAGTCACCGGTAGAGGGTGCTTACGACCCGAAACACTATGAGTAGGACAACAGTACGCTTCATTCTTTTATTTTGGCAATAACAAATGTTCAGCATGACCCTCAGAACCAGGGCCGGACTGGACCGCTGAAATGGCCCGGGCGATTCGACCAGAGCGGCCCCCAACATTAGTAGCCCATCTATGATATTATAGCGGGGGGGGGGAGAGATGTACAAATTCAGTTGAACTCTGTTATACTAATGATAACGTTTTATGATGATTAAGATATTCTGTACGTCCAATCACTCGCCTAAAGTGCAGAAGCTCACTTATAACGTCACCCGCTTAGAGTGTCCTAAATGGTCTGTTTCCTACAACGACGTTAAAATCGAGTTCAACTGTATGTGGCTTAAATTAACCGAGAAAAATTATTTAACACCCAATATATTTTATTGAAAATTTTTTAGAAATAATTTAAGGACAACTTATAAAATAATTTAATTCAATGATTCAGTAACATTTCTCTACTTAAATTCCCCCCCCCCCTAGTTTTTATCTTTAGGAGGGGGAGGCTTCAAATCCTTTAGCCTCCTCCGTAGATACGCTTACGCCTATAACATGCCTTAATAAATTTGAGAATAGAACAAAATAATACTGAGTTTCCATTCGAGTTTTTTTGCTTTGTTATTTAGTTGACCACCCATCAATGAAGCGAACAATACATTCATAAAATTTTTAATTCGTTGTATAAAGTTTAATTCATATAATAAAAGAATGGTATAAGAATATATACATATTTATAAAAATATATAGAAAGTGAGCCAAAGGTGCTCATAATTAAATTTTGAGTATTAGGTGATCACAATACAGTCCAACCTCGTTAGTACATCACTCTCGAAGCGAAGCCACTTAAAATGACTTACTAAGAGTGCCTTCTGAAGCGGAGTTTATATTAAATGCATAGAGAAATTCTGAATGTTCATATAATAAGTGTGCCTATAATTAACTTACATTATATAATTTAAATAGATTAGTAGAATGAGAATTTAAATTAATAAAATGGATGACAAATTAAGGAACGTTCATAGTACTTATAACGTAGTACTATGT
This sequence comes from Cheiracanthium punctorium, assembly GCA_038373885.1. Taxonomy (NCBI): domain Eukaryota; kingdom Metazoa; phylum Arthropoda; class Arachnida; order Araneae; family Cheiracanthiidae; genus Cheiracanthium; species Cheiracanthium punctorium. The sequence goes on along the minus strand of JAWZYV010017823.1, from coordinate 1,511,955 downwards.
AGTAACTGTACTATGTAGTAACCGTAACGTAGTAACTGTACGATCTGTCATATTTAATTTGTCAACGTACGGAAGTCGAAACGAAAAAGAGTCCTAGATGAAGTCCTGAAATTTGTGGATAAGGCAACAATCTTCGTAAGGAAAAATATTGAGTCCTGCGCAACAAAAATTAGGTGGTTTTGGTAGATAACCTTACCAAAGAAATGGGATTCAGTTTTTATTTTGCACTCTTAAAAGTGCCGTCGTAAGTGGAATGGTTGAAAAAATAGCCACGCAATATGCAGAGTAAAGTATGTGAAAAGACGTATTAAAAAGGTTGGTAATTTTGAAATATGATGTATGAGGTGCGATGTCTTATACAGGTGACTTTATAACGAGGTTTGATTGTATTCTGGCTTGGTGAATGTGGATTCCACTCCCCCCCCCCCCTCTTGTAACCAAGGTTGGGCAATTTGTCCCCATAAAGGTATTTTTGTCAGGACAGCGACAGGACTGATAAAAACCAGGAGGGGGAAGGCAATTACTCAAATTTAGTCTGTGATAATTGTTAAATATCACATATTATGTTGATGTATCTATCTGTATATTATTTTAAATGACTGCGTTTGATTATCTGAGATTAATTAGAATATTTTAGCTTATTAAACGTAAATTATTTTGGCGTGTTTTAAATGCTCAATTTATATTTTATCAGTAGATACTTAGGAATAGTTATATTCAAAAACTAAATTTTAACTACTTTTGGGAGTACAATACTTGACAGCTATTGCCATTATTTTAATAATCTGCAGAGTATTTTTAATTAATAAATTGATTGATATAATACTTTAATTTGAAGGGGAAAACTGCATGAACCTATAGATCCTAGTCCTTTTCATACTATAGTTTCCTCTGTTGCAGTGGCGCAGAGAGGGAGGGGAAGCAGGGGAAAAATTCCCAGGGCCTCAGCTTGAGAAGGGGCCCCTCTTTTGCTGTTTATGCGATACTTAATTGTGTGTTGTCAATTTTGTAAAAAAAGAAAAAGAAATTCCAAATTCAGATTATGTCCGCGGATTCTTCAAATTAATTTTTGAATGAAATTACAAAAAGCCTGCTATAGCATGAACCACCTACTTGACAAAAACGAGGAGTGTTAGTGATTGAGTCTTCTTTTGCCTTGAAAAACAGACATTGACGGTGTTATTCAACTGTTTGCCATGACTAAAAGTAGAAAAGATTTATTTAACAAGAAATCATTTTTTTCCAGAGACACATTGTTAAATAGCGGAAGAAAGGTTACAGCCAGAGGAGAGACTATGGGCCCAACCAACCTCCTAAATTTTGAATTTTCCTTAATAAAATATTAAAGATCAAGACTTTCTCTGAGAAATTCTGAAATTTCCACTTTTTGGCCTTCTGAAAATATTTTGGCTGCCTGCTTGCATGGAAGTATGAATAAAAATATTATTTTTTTCAATACTGAGGAAACATGCCATGCAAAAATGTTAACGTTTCAAATGCAGTTTCTCTATGGAGGTGACGAAACCTTCCAAACAAAATATTGGTATTTTTTAGAGCATGAATTTTTGTTAAAGTATAATACTCTTTTAAATTAATAATTTTAATTCTGTTAATTATTTTCTAATTAATATTAATTTAAAGTTTCTTTAAATGATTAATAATTTCAATAAGGAATAAATGATCTCATACGACATCAAAAGGATTTCTGGATAAAAAGGACCCCAAAGATTTTATCCCCGGGGCCCCAACTTGGCTCTCTGCGCCTCTGCTCTGTTGGGACAGTTAACGTTAAATATTAATTGGAAAATTATGAAAGTAAAGTTGAACTGTGAAAAGAAATCGCGCAGTAACTTCGTCAAATTTAATTATTTACTATTTAACGTACTTTCATTCAGATTCCTCATCCCAGAAATTAAAAGAAAATCATAATAGCATTTAAAAACAGCTAATGAATACTAAGAAGAAATGGATCCAAACATTGTGCATCATATTCATCATTTGAATTTTCATAGATAAGGAAACACTTAAAAACAGTACAAATCTTATAAAACACTTAAAAACAGTATCAATTGCATTGGACATTAAAAAAAAAAAAAAAAAAAAAGAAAAGAAAAGAAAAGAAAAAATCAGCTACCTTGGCAAATGTGTGCCATTATAAGAATGTGAACTTCTAAGAAATGAGGGTTTAAATCCTCATTATATTCAAAAGTAAAGAAGGGAATGAAAAGCCATTTTGTCATGCCATCTTGTAGTTTATTTACTACACCTGAAGTATAGAGGTAAATATTTAAACTAAAAGCAAAAGGAAAAATCATGCATAGATATATGTGTATAATATGACTTCATTAAATCCGAATATTGATTAGACTCATTGGTTTAAATCTTAGTTTACTATTTATTTTTTTTCAAAACCGTACAAAAGTAAATATAAACGGCACAGACACTAACCAGAGCAGCCAGTAATTTGCATTTCGTGGCTTTTTCACAGGTGTATGGAAATCAGAATGCCGCGATTTCTTTCGCACTTGAGAGAACCCATCCTCGCTGATTCGCAGCTTGTGTCGTTGGGAATTTAGAGTTACCGTCTATTTGTTTTATTTTTCTCACTGGAATATGGGCGTGCTATTGCTTTTTTAAACATATTTTCTTATTCTGGCAATTGTTTATGAGACTATTTTGAGGCATTATGGGTCCGGTATGACCCGAAACCTATATACAGGTCTGTAGATAGTAAAAGTTTTTAGATGCCTGTCTTTTTCAACTATCTGTTGAAAGCAGGTGCGGATCGTCGCGCCAGCCACTCGAATTGTAAAGTGTTTGTCTCAAGAGAACTGCTCGAGCCGGGTACGGGTACTGGATTTATAAATCTTTTGTCAACGGGCCGGGACGGACTTGTGTCCTGTGATGTTGTGTTTTTTTTCTTTTTCACCTTCCTGCAATCCGAAAAAATAAAAAGTTTTTTTTTTTAAGCTACTCCGTTTACTTTGAAAGACTTTGGGGTTTGAAAGTTTTGTTACACTTCGAAAAGGATATCACAAAATAACCGTCTGTTTTCCTTTTGTATACTATTTACCAGTAGTAGCGCAAGACTTTGACCGACGAGGCAGCCAAATAATAAACCCTGTCACAAATGTAGAATTTTAAATTTGAATGCATGTACTTGTACTGCATGACTATTTTATCGTTTACATTATCATCATTTTGAATATTAGTATTAATTTAATGTAGTAGTTAATATTAATAACTTAGCTTAATATATAAAATTCCTGAAAAATATTTATTCATCGATCTATTTGGTCTGTTTTATATATTTTTTAATTTCTGGAATTTTCGAATTATTATTTTGTGAATAATCGGCCCGTACTCGCCGGTCGTACGTTTGTTTCAAATGTATTACGGACTTGGAACGAACCTTCAAGGTCAAGAATCGTGGACTCGGGAAGGGTCAGGACTCGGGACTCAATTTTCAGGCCCGTGCAGATCTCTAGTCTCAATGTGTATTTTTGAAATGCTCTATAAAGGTCATTGCAATTTTAATCATTACAAAGATACTTTAGATATGGGAAGCATTATTCAGCATACAAAATAGAAAGCCCCCCTCCCCCTTGCACATGTTGCGTTGCAACCTTATGGATCGATGTCGAGTTTAGGCCTTCTAAAGCATCGGTCCATGCGGCCCACACGACCACCGGCCCATCGGGCGATAGCCCGACCGCCCGATGGCCCAGTCCGGCCCTGCTCAGAACATTCTACGACACAAGTAAGGCGATTCACAACGCCCGTTACAGCTGACTGCAACAGGAGTAGTAGATAAATGACAGTTCTGCCCATGCGGTACCATGTTAATTCTGCGGTACACCGCACAAGTGCGTTCCCTAGGCTGAGCGGGGAAGGGGGGCGTGGTCGGACCGGATGTGGGGAGCGGAAGTTCGAAGGGTTGATAAGAATTTTTTTTCCTTTGTTTCAGATAAGGGGACTTGTAATTTTTTTCAGATTGTGACATATTTTTCAAATAAGGGGACTTGGAAAAATTTTCAGACTTTAAGGTATTTTTCAAATAAGGGTACTTGGAAAAATTTTCAGACATTAAGATATTTCTCAAATAAGGGGACTTGGAAAAAATTTTCAGATTGCGATGCATTCTCTAGTGAAAATAAGGGACTTTGACATATTTTTAAACAAATTGTACTTTATGAATTAAACCTGAAATAAAAAATATTATTATAAAATGAGGACCCACCAGCCGCCCGGTAGAACTCGTCTACCGCCTCATTTCAAATAAAAATTTTTACTGTGCCTTTCCCCATCACGCTAGCCTCGCATGAATGGAGACAGGGCGTAGCACAGAGGATGCGTTGTTGTTTTTGTTTCTTTAAATAATAATTAACTATGTGGAGCAAAGAAACGTACAACATCCCCAGGAGGATTTAGTTTTCTTTACCATTTAGTAATAGAACCAATGCAAATTGAATAAATGCTGCTTAATACATACTTCTAATTTTTGTATACCGTTTAAGATTATAGCATATATTTAATAAGTAACAGTTTACTAGAATATTAAAGTAGGGTTTAGGATACCCATACATTTTCTACAAATTTCTTCTACTGTTAGGGAAGTGAGAAAATTATACCATAGAACGATTTTAGTACCTATAGTTTTTACAAATAATGATTTAGATAGTGTATGAACTTTTTTATCTAAACATTTTTTTTTTCTTAAGAGATTTTTACCCAAGTTTTAATTTTAAGTTAAATAAGTAATTTTACAACAAATATTTTTTTACCCAAGTTTTAATTTTAAGTTAAATAAGTAATTTTACAACAAATATTTTTTTAACCAACAGTTTTAATTTTAAGTTATATAATTTTACAACAAATATTTTTTAACCAAGTTTTAATTTTAAGTGAAATAATTTTACAACAAATATTTTTTTAACCAAGTTTTAATTTTTAGTTAAATAATTTTACAACAAATATTTTTTACCAAGTTTTAATTTTAAGTAAAATAATTTTACAACAAATATTTTTTAAACCAAGTTTTAATTTTAAGTTATATAATTTTAGAACAATTTTTTTTAATCAAATGTTTTTAATTTATCAAGAAAAAAAAATTTAATCAAGTGTTTTTAATTTTTTGTATACCGTATTTTTGTTAAGTAGTCGTTTAACATTAAAGTAGGATACCCATACATTTTCTACAAATTTAATCTACTGTTAGGCAAGTGAGAAAATTATACCATAGAAAGATTTTACAAATAATGATATAGTCTTATATTCTATTGCGAGAAAACCACTTTAGCCATATATCCCCCAAAACTCAAGTTTTCGTATACGAAATGCATGAATACGCGTTAGATCCCCTTAGAAAGTCCTCCTACCAAGGCACCCCTCATCCTAAGCAGATACCCCCGCGTGCAGGTTTGCCTTAAAACACAAACAAACAAAGTATTTATCTAAACATTTTTTCTTACCCACACATTTTTGATAAATCTTAGGCAGCGATTATACTAGTTTATATTTTCTATAGATCAATTAGAGAAAAAAATTGCATTTTTAGTAATCCTACAAAATATTTTTACTGTATATCACAAGTAGAGTAACTTGATTTATAGAATTTCAATACGATACGAGTTAGATTGTTTATGTGCAACACTCATTTCAGTTTGACTATGAAAGCATAATTTTATACATGAATCAACCTTTTGAGTGGTATGCACTTAACCTATTTTATAGAAAGGTGAGCATAACTAGCACAAACTTTTAGACTAGATAGTACTATTGTTAGAAAGTTGAACTATTGGAAATAAAAATTGAAGATCCGTTTTAGCACAATTGCATGTACATAAATATCTTTCAATACTTAGATAGTTTAAATCGAAAATCATTACTTAAACTAAAAAATACAAGGTTTTTACTTACGTGAAGGGACATCGTTCTAAATCTTCGAGTCTCTGGACAAAGTACCAACATCTATACGGCTAGCAAGACCGGAAAATCGAATAATGATTTAAAATACATTATCCCTAATTCCCGGTCCAACTAGCACATGTTCATTAATTCTTAATCATCATATGCTGAAATAGGTATATTATTTTGACACTAAAAACAAAACACATTTGAAGATATTAAACGCTTTAAAAGTAATTTTTTTCTTATAACAATTTACCAGATTCACAATGCTATTTTATGTAGGATAAAATTAGTTAGCAAGCGAAAATGTAATCTTAGTTAGAATTTACTGAAATACAAATACCATGCATGGATTATTTTCTATTAGGAGAAAGCCCTCAAACCCCAGTTTTTGTATACAAACTGCATAAAGTACTTCTACCGATAATGCCTATTGCTATTAATTACACTGGATTACCAACTTAAAATTTTGCAAAACACCAAAATACAGAAAAACATACATAACAGTAACAAAAAAAATCACACTTAAAAGTACAACACATCAAAAGTGGAAAATATAATTACCACATAATTATTTTCAATTAGAATTACGGTATCAACTTATATGTAACTAAAATAATAGAAAATATTACACTTACCCTGTACTTGTACACGCGAGAGGTGAAAAATAATACACATAATTCACAAAAGAATGATTGAAGTAAAATCCACGTGCATATCCCTAGTACAGCTGATAAGAAATTGAGAGAGATAAGAAAGTGCCTTGAGGCTCTACAGAGCCGGTACAATAAGAGTTGGCCAGTTTACCGATAAGATAAAACCAGGGAGGGTGCTAGGGGAATACCGAATTGTGGGACACGTGTTTCATTCTGCGTTCAAAAATGGGGACTTATGGATTAAGATCATGTTAGATTAAAGCCATTTCAATAAAAATCTATCCTTTTTGTAAACATGGGCATTATATCCTAAATTAAAATATCAAAGTTAAGCTACAACGATTAATATATTTTACGTAGTTTAGGAAAATAATGAATCATTAAATTAATTTCTGTGAAACAATTAGCAAAGATCATTATACTAAAGCAAATTATTTTTGTTAAGTTTTGATAAATAACAGTAATAAATTATAGGCATTGCAGATGAATGAGTTCACGTATAAAATAGGTATTAAAATTATTGTTTAAAACAATTTTTAGAATAATAAACTAAAATTTTTATTTAATAAAGTCATAAACTAAAATTATTAATGAAAACTTGTTAATAAATTAAACATATCAAAATTTTTACACTCAATTTTTTTTATATACTTAAATTTTACAAAGACATCCTTTTAATAAATTCATAAACTAAAACAATTTTTACAATAATAAACTAAAATATTTATTTAATAAAGTCATAAACTGAAATTATTAATGAAAACCTGTTAATAAATTAAACTGATTACTCTAAAAGATAGCTAATCACAACATATATCGGAAAAAATATAAGCAATTATAATACCTGAAAAATACCGGACAACACTCTTGTTACATGCGGACAAAACATCTGTTTGCACGGCTAAAGTATTCTTAGGTACCCGTTGCAGGAGAACTTACCTACGCCCAACCTACAAACTCTACAAATTTAACGGCAACTGATTTTCTCTTATCAGGTATCACAGATCAGATAAGAGATAAGGAAGTGACATGCGCAGAAGACACGTGATAGTGACGTGTGCAAATCTGTGTTGATTGAATATCCGCTAGGTTTCGTGGCAGGATGTACATTGAGTGGCAACTCTCTGTAACAGGCTAAGACAAGTTAGATGATGCAATATCTACAGGGTTGAGAAAGTTTTAAGGTAGAGGGCGCTTGGGTAATCACGTGATTTTTTAAAGAATCCAGTATAGAGACATTTTAGTTAGATAAAGTGGCCAGGTGTGTGTTGCGAGACTCCCTTTGCACTGTGTGCGCCTATACTTAAGACGTGTGTTTTAATTGATTTTTCGCCGAGTTTCAAAAATGTCTTTGCTTGAATCGATCGAAAATAACTTTAACATTGAATACACTCCCGAGTTTTATACTCAAAGTGATGCGGATGTGTTGCTGCAAGAAATAATACAATTGCCTTTAGATGTAAAGCCTCTGCAAAGTATTGAAAAGGAAATTTCCCCCGAGTTTTATACTGAAAGTGATGTTGACGTGCTACAGCAAGAATTGTTTCAATTACCCCTGCAAAGTAGTGAAAAGAAAATTTCCTCGACCCGTAAAGTAATTACTTTTGCTGATGAAGGAATCAATTACAGTTTACCTGGAGCAACAGTCTCTGTTTACTCTTGGATACCCATTTTGCAAAAAATACGTGAAGATCTACAGAAAGTGACAAATTATGAATTTAATATGGTGCAAGTGAACTTTGGCTCTGAAGAACAACCTAAAATTGAAGACGGCAACTACGAAGATTTTAATCTAGACCTATCATCAGGTGTATGCATTCTAAGTTTTGGATCTAAACGAACTTTGGATTTTAAACCAGCGAACTGTGAAACCGCTACCATTAAATTAGAACATGGCTCAATGTGTAAGATATATCCCCCAACCAACAAACTTTTAACGCATGGTATTCCTTCTGAACCTTATGTGACAGACCCGCACATTAACCTAACATTTGCCAAAATGTACATTTATGAGCCTTCCCCGAAAAGGGCAAAGTTGGACGATTGGACGGATCATCTTTACCATAGCTTATATGCTTCTGTAAATAGTACATGGCACTTGGAAAGACTTATCTACGTTTCACTTCACGATGAAAGAACTGACTTGAAGATCCATATTAGACAATTTATTCAGAATGCCCAATTAGACTATATACCAACCGGTCAGGGAGTCGTGATGAACCCTTCCACATGGATCGAATTTATTGTAAAACTATTAGATTTTAATATAGGTCATAGCAATAGCTCTTTTATTTGTAATAATCAATTATCTGTATTTAATGATGATGGAAAATGCATCTTACAACAAATTTACAAAACCGGAGATTCATTTACGTTAAATCCAATTTCCTTAACACTTTTAAATGATCAAGTATTAAAACTTTGCGAAATGAGAAATGAAATATTGGAATGCATTTTAAAAACGCTATATACGACGACCCTGCCTCATTTAATTTTAAAATTAAAGCCGCAAAAATGTAACCGCGAACCCCATTGTAATTATGATGAGGCGAAACAACAATTAATGGATATAGTACATCAGGAAATTTTTAAAAACATAGGCCGGGTTCAGGATCATTCTTCGCAAAGGATACATGCCTGTTCGAATAGAACACATATTGATGAGCGAGAGGGTCTTATAAGTAGTAAAGCATGGTTTACGGTTGACATGCCGTATATTGCAAGAGAGATATGCGAGAACAAATGCACTTGTCATTATGACGGAGAATTTTTTTCAAACATTTTCATTGAAGACTATATGAAGTATCTTCAAAATGAGCTATTTAATACATTTTTTCAACCGTTTTCATATTTTGCTAATTCCAAGGATGACAAAACATGTGTAATTATGTGACGTTATTGGTGTATAACTAGTATTGCGATTGTAAAAAATATATTAAAACCATTGTGATTATGTAGAAAAGACATGCTTGCTTCTACAACAGTAAGATTTTACTGACTTGTGCATGCTTAGTTATAGAATACTCATTGAAAAGTTATTATTTTCTTAATTGTGTAAATAGTTTGTGTAATTTAAAATATATTTTTGTAAATAAATAAGTTTAAATACGAAAACTTTTCTGTGTTTTCTTTATGTGTGTGTGTTGATTACTTGCAAAATAAAAATCTATGAAATTTTACTGAAGCAAAAAGTGGTAAAGTTAGACATGTTTTAAGATTCTCATGTTATACTTATCTTTTTTATACACTACAAGGTAAAAAGTTACAAATTTAACAAATTTTATCGAAGCATGTACTATGGAAACATTAATCTACTACATAGAAATAAAATGTTTTGATTAAAATCATAAACTTAAGTGTGATAGGTAAAACTGCGTTACCTGAGAATTCACAAAGTACTAATTTTTTATAAAATGAACTTAGCTAAAAAAGTTTGTCTGCATAATTTTATAACTTAATCGATTTTACAGGTTTTTCAAAATAAAGTTAAGTGAGATAAAGAAACTTAGTATTTTTAAATAAAGATTTTTTGAGGTATTCTTTAATGTAAAGATCTTACCACATTTTACTTGAAGTAACAGAATATTTTAAATCAAACACTATGTTTTTAAAACATCAGAGTATTAACTTAGCATATTTTTATTAAGTAATGGGCTTGAATATTTTTATAAGAAATATCAACTAAGTGCACATGTTACACATTTTACTGATTAAGATGGTTATGCTTACAAATTTTAAATAAATATGCTCTTACTTTTATACATGTTACTTGTTCAAACTAAGTATACTTTTGATTTGCATACGTTTATGAGTTCTCATAAGTTATGAAATTATTTCTCGAAAGGAACTTAGCTATTAGAACTTTGTACATTTTGTAGAAGTAGTATGCTTAACATGTTTTTAATAAAATGGATTTAAATTTGGTATAGAAATAATCAGTTATTTTAGCATAGATGTATAAACTTATCTTTATGTAAACCTTAACTAATTAAAAGTAATATAATTTATGCCTATACAAAGTGAGAGACTTAGACTATTTTTCAGAATTATCAAGTAAAGGATTTTACAAAATACTTAGTAAACTGCATTAATAGATTGTAAGTTGTAATTTTTTTTCTTTTAGAAGTTTTGCACATTGGTATATTTTATGTTCTGATAAGTCGTTGAATATGTTCTTTAAATAAACTAACAGATCTGTACTTTGAAAATTTTATTGAAGTGTTGAACTTTGGTATTTTTCGAATGTTACGAACTTGATACATTTTTTCTGAAGTGCTAGATATGTGAAATTGTCTTTTTAAAAACATTGAATTATTCAACTTAGTACATTTTAGTTACTCTTTCAAGATAACGGACTTAGAATTTTTTACAAATAGCAAGCTAGTAACTTGCTAAACATGCTTGGAAATATTTTTAAATACCGTTCTTAAAAATTATCAAATATTTTTAAATAATATATTAATTTGTTTATTTCTTTTAGTAGTTACAACTTTGATAATTTTTAAGAACGGTATTTAAAAATATTTCCAAGCATGTTTAGCAAGTTACTAGCTTGCTATTTGTAAAAAATTCTAAGTCCGTTATCTTGAAAGAGTAACTAAAATGTACTAAGTTGAATAATTCAATGTTTTTAAAAAGACAATTTCACATATCTAGCACTTCAGAAAAAATGTATCAAGTTCGTAACATTCGAAAAATACCAAAGTTCAACACTTCAATAAAATTTTCAAAGTACAGATCTGTTAGTTTATTTAAAGAACATATTCAACGACTTATCAGAACATAAAATATACCAATGTGCAAAACTTCTAAAAGAAAAAAAATTACAACTTACAATCTATTAATGCAGTTTACTAAGTATTTTGTAAAATCCTTTACTTGATAATTCTGAAAAATAGTCTAAGTCTCTCACTTTGTATAGGCATAAATTATATTACTTTTAATTAGTTAAGGTTTACATAAAGATAAGTTTATACATCTATGCTAAAATAACTGATTATTTCTATACCAAATTTAAATCCATTTTATTAAAAACATGTTAAGCATACTACTTCTACAAAATGTACAAAGTTCTAATAGCTAAGTTCCTTTCGAGAAATAATTTCATAACTTATGAGAACTCATAAACGTATGCAAATCAAAAGTATACTTAGTTTGAACAAGTAACATGTATAAAAGTAAGAGCATATTTATTTAAAATTTGTAAGCATAACCATCTTAATCAGTAAAATGTGTAACATGTGCACTTAGTTGATATTTCTTATAAAAATATTCAAGCCCATTACTTAATAAAAATATGCTAAGTTAATACTCTGATGTTTTAAAAACATAGTGTTTGATTTAAAATATTCTGTTACTTCAAGTAAAATGTGGTAAGATCTTTACATTAAAGAATACCTCAAAAAATCTTTATTTAAAAATACTAAGTTTCTTTATCTCACTTAACTTTATTTTGAAAAACCTGTAAAATCGATTAAGTTATAAAATTATGCAGACAAACTTTTTTAGCTAAGTTCATTTTATAAAAAATTAGTACTTTGTGAATTCTCAGGTAACGCAGTTTTACCTATCACACTTAAGTTTATGATTTTAATCAAAACATTTTATTTCTATGTAGTAGATTAATGTTTCCATAGTACATGCTTCGATAAAATTTGTTAAATTTGTAACTTTTTACCTTGTAGTGTATAAAAAAGATAAGTATAACATGAGAATCTTAAAACATGTCTAACTTTACCACTTTTTGCTTCAGTAAAATTTCATAGATTTTTATTTTGCAACTAATCAACACACACACACATAAAGAAAACACAGAAAAGTTTTCGTATTTAAACTTATTTATTTACAAAAATATATTTTAAATTACACAAACTATTTACACAATTAAGAAAATAATAACTTTTCAATGAGTATTCTATAACTAAGCATGCACAAGTCAGTAAAATCTTACTGTTGTAGAAGCAAGCATGTCTTTTCTACATAATCACAATGGTTTTAATATGTTTTTTGCAATCGCAATACTAGTTATACACCAATAACGTCACATAATTACACATGTTTTGTCATCCTTGGAATTAGCAAAATATGAAAACGGTTGAAAAAATGTATTAAATAGCTCATTTTGAAGATACTTCATATAGTCTTCAATGAAAATGTTTGAAAAAAATTCTCCGTCATAATGACAATTGCATTTTTTCTTGCATATCTCTCTTGCAATATACGGCATGTCAACCGCAAACCATGCTTTACTACTTATAAGACCCTCTCGCTCATCAATATGTGTTCTATTCGAACAGGCATGTATCCTTTGCGAAGAATGATCCTGAACCCGGCGTATGTTTTTAAAAATTTCCTGATGTACTATATCCATTAATTGTTGTTTCGCCTCATCATAAGTACAATGGGGTTCGCGGTTACATTTTTGCGGCTTTAATTTTAAAATTAAATGGGGTAGGGTCGTCGTATATAGCGTTTTTAAAATGCATTCCAATATTTCATTTCTCATTTCGCAAAGTTTTAATACTTGATCATTTAAAAGTGTTAAGGAAATTGGATTTAACGTAAATGAATCTCCGGTTTTGTAAATTTGTTGTAAGATGCATTTTCCATCATCATTAAATACAGATAATTGATTATTACAAATAAAAGAGCTATTGCTATGACCTATATTAAAATCTAATAGTTTTACAATAAATTCGATCCATGTGGAAGGGTTCATCACGACTCCCTGACCGGTTGGTATATAGTCTAATTGGGCATTCTGAATAAATTGTCTAATATGGATCTTCAAGTCAGTTCTTTCATCGTGAAGTGAAACGTAGATAAGTCTTTCCAAGTGCCATGTACTATTTACAGAAGCATATAAGCTATGGTAAAGATGATCCGTCCAATCGTCCAACTTTGCCCTTTTCGGGGAAGGCTCATAAATGTACATTTTGGCAAATGTTAGGTTAATGTGCGGGTCTGTCACATAAGGTTCAGAAGGAATACCATGCGTTAAAAGTTTGTTGGTTGGGGGATATATCTTACACATTGAGCCATGTTCTAATTTAATGGTAGCGGTTTCACAGTTCGCTGGTTTAAAATCCAAAGTTCGTTTAGATCCAAAACTTAGAATGCATACACCTGATGATAGGTCTAGATTAAAATCTTCGTAGTTGCCGTCTTCAATTTTAGGTTGTTCTTCAGAGCCAAAGTTCACTTGCACCATATTAAATTCATAATTTGTCACTTTCTGTAGATCTTCACGTATTTTTTGCAAAATGGGTATCCAAGAGTAAACAGAGACTGTTGCTCCAGGTAAACTGTAATTGATTCCTTCATCAGCAAAAGTAATTACTTTACGGGTCGGGGAAATTTTCTTTTCACTACTTTGCAGGGGTAATTGAAACAATTCTTGCTGTAGCACGTCAACATCACTTTCAGTATAAAACTCGGGGGAAATTTCCTTTTCAATACTTTGCAGAGGCTTTACATCTAAAGGCAATTGTATTATTTCTTGCAGCAACACATCCGCATCACTTTGAGTATAAAACTCGAGAGTGTATTCAATGTTAAAGTTATTTTCGATCGATTCAAGCAAAGACATTTTTGAAACTCGGCGAAAAATCAATTAAAACACACGTCTTAAGTATAGGCGCACACAGTGCAAAGGGAGTCTCGCAACACACACCTGGCCATTTTATCTAACTAAAATGTCTCTATACGGATTCTTTAAAAAATCACGTGATTACCCAAGCGCCCTCTACCTTAAAACTTTCTCAACCCTGTAGATATTGCATCATCTAACTTGTCTTAGCCTGTTACAGAGAGTTGCCACTCAATGTACATCCTGCCAGAAACCTAGCGGATATTCAATCATCACAGATTTGCACACGTCACTATCACGTGTCTTCTGCGCATGTCACTTCCTTATCTCTTATCTGATCTGTGATACCTGATAAGAGAAAATCAGTTGCCGTTAAATTTGTAGACTTTGTAGGTTGGGCGTAGGTAAGTTCTCCTGCAACGGGTACCCAAGAATACTTTAGCCGTGCAAACAGATGTTTTGTCCGCATGTAACAAGAGTGTTGTCCGGTATTTTTCAGGTATTATAATTGCTTATATTTTTTCCGATATATGTTGTGATTAGCTATCTTTTAGAGTAATCAGTTTAATTTATTAACAGGTTTTCATTAATAATTTCAGTTTATGACTTTATTAAATAAATATTTTAGTTTATTATTGTAAAAATTGTTTTAGTTTATGAATTTATTAAAAGGATGTCTTTTTAAAATTTAAGTATATAAAAAAAATTGAGTGTAAAAATTTTGATATGTTTAATTTATTAACAAGTTTTCATTAATAATTTTAGTTTATGACTTTATTAAATAAAAATTTTAGTTTATTATTCTAAAAATTGTTTTAAACAATAATTTTAATACCTATTTTATACGTGAACTCATTCATCTGCAATGCCTATAATTTATTACTGTTATTTATCAAAACTTAACAAAAATAATTTGCTTTAGTATAATGATCTTTGCTAATTGTTTCACAGAAATTAATTTAATGATTCATTATTTTCCTAAACTACGTAAAATATATTAATCGTTGTAGCTTAACTTTGATATTTTAATTTAGGATATAATGCCCATGTTTACAAAAAGGATAGATTTTTATTGAAATGGCTTTAATCTAACATGATCTTAATCCATAAGTCCCCATTTTTGAACGCAGAATGAAACACGTGTCCCCACAATTCGGTATTCCCCTAGCACCCTCCCTGGTTTTATCTTATCGGTAAACTGGCCAACTCTTATTGTACCGGCTCTGTAGAGCCTCAAGGCACTTTCTTATCTCTCTCAATTTCTTATCAGCTGTACTAGGGATATGCACGTGGATTTTACTTCAATCATTCTTTTGTTAATTATGTGAGTATTTTCACTTCTCGCGTGTACAAGTACAGGGTAAGTGTAATATTTTCTATTATTTTAGTTACATATAAGTTGATACCGTAATTCTAATTGAAAATAATTATGTGGTAATTATATTTTCCACTTTTGATGTGTTGTACTTTTAAGTGTGATTTTTTTTGGGTTACTGTTAGTGTATGTTTTTCTGTATTTTGGTGTTTTGCAAAATTTTAAGTTGGTAATCCAGTGTAATTAATAGCAATAGGCATTATCGGTAGAAGTACTTTATGCAGTTTGTATACAAAAACTGGGGTTTGAGGGCTTTCTCCTAATAGAAAATAAGGCATGCATGGTATTTGTATTTCAGTAAATTCTAACTAAGATTACATTTTCGCTTGCTAACTAATTTTATCCTACATAAAATAGCATTGTGAATCTGGTAAATTGTTATAAGAAAAAAGTACTTTTAAAGCGTTTAATATCTTCAAATGTGTTTTGTTTTTAGTGTCAAAATAATATACCTATTTCAGCCCAAGATTAAGAATTAATGAACATGTGCTAGTTGGACCGGGAATTAGGGATAATGTATTTTAAATCATTATTCGATTTTCCGGTCTTGCTAGCCGTATAGATGTTGGTACTTTGTCCAGAGACTCGAAGATTTAGAACGATGTCCCTTCACGTAAGTAAAAACCTTGTATTTTTTAGTTTAAGTAATGATTTTCGATTTAAACTATCTAAGTATTGAAAGATATTTATGTACATGCAATTGTGCTAAAACGGATCTTCAATTTTTATTTCCAATAGTTCAACTTTCTAACAATAGTACTATCTAGTCTAAAAGTTTGTGCTAGTTATGCTCACCTTTCTATAAAATAGGTTAAGTGCATACCACTCAAAAGGTTGATTCATGTATAAAATTATGCTTTCATAGTCAAACTGAAATGAGTGTTGCACATAAACAATCGAACTCGTATCGTATTGAAATTCTATAAATCAAGTTACTCTACTTGTGATATACAGTAAAAATATTTTGTAGGATTACTAAAAATGCAATTTTTTCTCTAATTGATCTATTGAAAATATAAGCTAGTATAATCGCTGCCTAAGATTTATCAAAACTGTGTTGGTAAGAAAAAATGTTTAGATAAATACTTTGTTGGTTTGTGTTTTAAGGCAAACCTGCACGCGGGGGTATCTGCTTAGGATGAGGGGTGCCTTGGTAGGAGGACTTTCTAAGGGGATCTAACGCGTATTCATGCATTTCATATACGAAAACTTGAGTTTTTTGGGATATATGGCTAAAGTGGTTTTCTCGCAATAGAATATAAGACTATATCATTATTTGTAAAATCTTTCTATGGTATAATTTTCTCACTTGCCTAACAGTAGATTAAATTTGTAGAAAATGTATGGGTATCCTACTTTAATGTTAAACGACTACTTAACAAAAATACGGTATACAAAAAATTAAAAACACTTGATTAAATTTTTTTTTCTTGATAAATTAAAAACATTTGATTAAAAAAAATTTGTTCTAAAATTATATAACTTAAAATTAAAACTTGGTTTAAAAAATATTTGTTGTAAAATTATTTTACTTAAAATTAAAACTTGGTAAAAAATATTTGTTGTAAAATTATTTAACTAAAAATTAAAACTTGGTTAAAAAAATATTTGTTGTAAAATTATTTCACTTAAAATTAAAACTTGGTTAAAAAATATTTGTTGTAAAATTATATAACTTAAAATTAAAACTGTTGGTTAAAAAAATATTTGTTGTAAAATTACTTATTTAACTTAAAATTAAAACTTGGGTAAAAAAATATTTGTTGTAAAATTACTTATTTAACTTAAAATTAAAACTTGGGTAAAAATCTCTTAAGAAAAAAAAAATGTTTAGATAAAAAAGTTCATACACTATCTAAATCATTATTTGTAAAAACTATAGGTACTAAAATCGTTCTATGGTATAATTTTCTCACTTCCCTAACAGTAGAAGAAATTTGTAGAAAATGTATGGGTATCCTAAACCCTACTTTAATATTCTAGTAAACTGTTACTTATTAAATATATGCTATAATCTTAAACGGTATACAAAAATTAGAAGTATGTATTAAGCAGCATTTATTCAATTTGCATTGGTTCTATTACTAAATGGTAAAGAAAACTAAATCCTCCTGGGGATGTTGTACGTTTCTTTGCTCCACATAGTTAATTATTATTTAAAGAAACAAAAACAACAACGCATCCTCTGTGCTACGCCCTGTCTCCATTCATGCGAGGCTAGCGTGATGGGGAAAGGCACAGTAAAAATTTTTATTTGAAATGAGGCGGTAGACGAGTTCTACCGGGCGGCTGGTGGGTCCTCATTTTATAATAATATTTTTTATTTCAGGTTTAATTCATAAAGTACAATTTGTTTAAAAATATGTCAAAGTCCCTTATTTTCACTAGAGAATGCATCGCAATCTGAAAATTTTTTCCAAGTCCCCTTATTTGAGAAATATCTTAATGTCTGAAAATTTTTCCAAGTACCCTTATTTGAAAAATACCTTAAAGTCTGAAAATTTTTCCAAGTCCCCTTATTTGAAAAATATGTCACAATCTGAAAAAAATTACAAGTCCCCTTATCTGAAACAAAGGAAAAAAAATTCTTATCAACCCTTCGAACTTCCGCTCCCCACATCCGGTCCGACCACGCCCCCCTTCCCCGCTCAGCCTAGGGAACGCACTTGTGCGGTGTACCGCAGAATTAACATGGTACCGCATGGGCAGAACTGTCATTTATCTACTACTAACAGGTCGGAATGAATTGCAGAAACCTTTTGACAGATAGAATGTTTCAGTTCGGTCAATGTTGAAGGTGATGAACGGTACACAAGTGACTTCAAGTAGCCCTACAACCAAATGTCAACCGGGTGAGGTCGGGTGATCGCGCAGGCGACGCGATCCTGCAACCTCGAGCAATCCTATAACTTCTTATGTGTGTTTTTTACAAAGTTTTTTGTTTACTTTATCCCATACTGCTGAATCTGTCGCATGTCAGCTCCCTCTACCGGTGACTTTTTTAACTAAATTTTTTGTTGTTTCTAAAAAAAAATCCGACTTCCTTAATCCGTTGTTCCTAAAAACTTCGTTTCTTCCGAAAAATTCGTTGTTCCTAAAAAAAATCCGATTGTAAGCCTTTACGTGCAAACTGCACGTCTTTATCTGCATTTCTTCCTTTTTTTATGAATTTTTAAAGTTGTAACGAACTTTTGGCGCACCCGGTATTTTGAACACTTAATTATGTGGAATCGCTTGAGAAGGTATATTGTTGAGGCTGTTAGGAAGATGAAAAAGACGTAAGCAACGACAAGTCATCCTGGGTGATTCCACGGTAACTCATGCTATATATTTTTAAAAATCGCACTTTTAAACATTTAATAATAAGAAATGCATTTATTTTCTTTCAACAAAATG
The DNA here is from genome assembly GCA_038373885.1 of Cheiracanthium punctorium. Classification (NCBI taxonomy): domain Eukaryota; kingdom Metazoa; phylum Arthropoda; class Arachnida; order Araneae; family Cheiracanthiidae; genus Cheiracanthium; species Cheiracanthium punctorium. The sequence continues at coordinate 1,493,030 of JAWZYV010017823.1, read as the reverse complement.
AATGTTGATTACAAAGTGTTTTCCTTTTTTCAATCAATGATTAAAAGTCTTGTAACTAATTATTTTTTTGAAATATTAATTCTCATGTTACCAAAAAGATACATCGAAGTATGGGCAGAAAAGTCAAAGTTGGATTTCTGCTGAAATTCTGCTTCTTAAGTGCTATAATCTTCATGAGAGTTTGTATGTACTTTTCTTATCACAAAACATCATTTAGTTTTGTATGGGATATTTTATAAAATTTGTTTTTGGATTAAGTGTACGGTAACTTATATTACATAACTGGGTAACTCATGCTACAACGTAGATGTCTGACTTTGAAGTGTTGCCATTCTGATAAAAAGAAACTTTTACACAAAATAAACTGTTGCCAACGCATCTACAACAACTCGGAATAACTTCTCGCACAATTTATTAAAAAATAAAAAGATTCTTTTTTAGTGGTCACATGTCCATGTTCAAATGGAATTGCCCCCCCTACGTTTATACATCCCTAAGCAGTTTCACTTGAAGAGACTACCTGTAATTTTCTTTTATTTACAAGCTCCATTCACACAGCGCACTCACCCGACGATTCCGCTGAGAATATGTACTCGCTGCCGCTGTAGGAAGGCTGGTGCGGTTTCCTAGGCGAGCCCATCAGGTCCACGTCAGATATTTCGGGACTTGCGCAGGGTGCCTGAGGACTCTCGGCGAATGGCACCTGGAGGACGGCCATCTCCGGAGTCGGGTGGGTCCGATTCCCGCCGCCGTTGGTGAGCGAGGCGGAGGACCGACGGTGCCGAGAGGACCGGCGCGAGGACCAGGATCCATGGTGGGCGGGGGGCGGCTGGGAGGAGGACAGCCTGCGAGTCCGCCGCAGGGAAAAGCTGGTGGGGCCGTACTCCTCTCGTCTCCGTTTTCTCCGGACGCCCTTGTACCACTGGAGTAAGCGGCGGCGACCGCATCTGCAAAACAAGAAAAGATCGCGGTTACTCACGGATGCAGAGAGGATATACAATCAATGTTCAGATGGGACAATTTTAACCCTTAAGGCGCAGTGCTCCACGAGAATCCTTTACTTTTTAGCACGTCACTTCCCGTAAAAAATGGTCACGATTCTTTTTTAACAGCACTGCCATCTGCTGCAAAAATGGAAGAATGCGAGAACATCCGGATAGATTGCCCAATGCTGAAAAAAGGGCAGCCGTTGCCACCGCTCGACTTAACTACCATCAAGATGGCGGACGATCGAAACGTTCATCGCGTGCCACAGATCTAGAGACCCTTTTTTGACGACAGCTGGCTGTGCGGCGCACACTCAGTTTGCGATTCGTGCAAGGCAACCAGTGGCGCTCTCAGTCAAATACAACTGATTTTGGTTCTACTTGGTTATCAGTAGATTTCTGCACACTGTTTTACTTATGCGAGCTGCGTACCTCAGTATATCCAGAGAACTGCAGGTTGTCACTGTGGTAAGGAAATGGTGTGAAAGTGTACAATAGGACAAAAGAGAACAAGAAGCAGGAAGATGCCCTGAGAAAAACCACAGGTATTAGACACAAATCTGAATACCGAGGACTTCATTTGTACAGCTGAACGACAATACGCAATTTGGGACGCCAAATCTGAAGCTTGCAAGTAAAACTGATGGCTTTTAATTTAGCGGCTGAGACGCCTGACTGGCCAATGTAACAGGCTAGATATGTTACAGTGCCCCACCACGACCCTCCGCTCCTGTGGCTGACAACAGTAGTCACAGGGCACGGCAGCCAGTTTGTGGAGACACACGCCACCAGCTGCCCTAATCGTACAAGGTCCATGCCAATCATTGCGTAATGGCGAGCAGCGTTATCGTCATTGAAGCTTGTACAAATTTTCAGTGGGTATACTGAATAAATCCCCCCCCCCCAAAAAAAAAAAATCATATACTGACGCAGAATAGCATAAACATTCATAAAACGTTCTTTCAACTTGGTTATGCATGTATGTTCGTAAAATATAGGACATATTGCAATAAAAATACAGCATTTTAAGAGAAATTATTAGAAGCTACAGCGAATGGCAGTGGAGTAACCAAGCAAATATTTGGGGGGGGGGGCGATGCGAAATGAGTCGTGAGTAAATATACGGAATTTCTTCTTGATTCAAAGCTCATGCTAATTAATCCGAAAATTTCGGGAGAAGGAACATATCCCGACATCAACCATTCTGGTAACGTCCTTAACTTATGATAATTTAACTTTTTTGAGAAATGAATTAATGAAAATTCAGTGAATGGCGAAATCAATGCATACATATATTGTTCTCTGAAAAAACAAGCAATAAGTAAACTTTTGCGTTTCCAAATGTGACGAAACGTTCCTTTAAGATAGATTTGCATACAAACAGAAACAACATTCCTTCATGCATATTACATTATATAGCACACTAAAAATAGTTCCTCTGAGAATAGAATACTGATCTATTCAATAGTTACGAATTTTTTACTACTCAATATACTCGATATGGGAAATTTAGTAGGAGAATCCTTCAAGTAGTATATTTTGCGTCAGAAATGTACTGTTTCTTATTTTACTTATCTTAGAACTGCAGTCCTTTGAGTCACCTAATTTCGTCATTTCTGACAAATAAAAATTTAGGGGTTATTATATTGGAAAAGAAAATCAAGAAGGAAAAAAATGTAGTTCATATTGCAGACGATTTTTTCCCACAGGAATGTACACATTTAAATCTTCATTAATACGGATTTATTTAGGGTGCGTTCAGACTGCCACTTTCGGGTAAATCTCGAGTAAAACACAAGCTACTCGTGTTTTACACGGGGAGATTGGTATCGTGGACAGTATTGGGTAGTTAATAGAAAAAAAAAAAACCATGGCAGAACGTATTTCCTAACCAGCGAAGCCAATGAGAACAAATGAATACAATATGTAAAGGTCATGTGATTTATCTCCCAAATTCCCAAGAAAAATCTTTGGGGAGTGGGAAAAATTCGAGCTACTCAGCTTGGCAACGTGGGCATCTTGTTTATCTCCTCGATCGAGTATCTTATGTCAAGATCGGGAAAAGCTTGAGATTTTCCCGAGTACCTAGAGTTATTTAAAAGTGGCAGTTTGAATGCGCTCTTACTATGCTAGTATGATATAGCTGAGAATAAATAAAATCTCGCCTTGCGAAAAACTTTCAATTCGTGATGTAATTATTGCAAACATACAGGTAAGTTTATAAATTTAAAGAACCGCTTATTGAAATCCCTCTTATTGGCCAAAATTTTGAAGCAACTTGCCATGAACTATAAGCTAAAGAACGCATACACACACACACAAATCTAGAGGCGATTAGCATAATGATTATCAGATCGCAAAAAGACAATTCGTACGCAAAAAGCAGAAAAATATAGCATAATCTGAGAGCGGCAGAATCATGGCCGACGCAAAAGCTGAAGTCTAGGTTTATTGTATTTTATAGAATTGAATTGGGTACTTTGAGGCAAAAATCAGAGGAATGCTAAAAAGAAGAATGATTACCAAACGAGACGAACTCTTTAGAAAAATAAGATTATAGATAGAAATATATAATTCTATTTTATTTCATGCCCTCATTCAAGTTTTAACCTTAAAAGTAGACTTTTCGCTCGTCATCTTGGCCATGGAATTATAGTAGTGTTCGCAGACGGGTGAAGCAGCTTATGCTTATAACTCTGGCACCGCTGAAGAAATAATATATTTATTATTTGTTTATTTATTTTGAATTTCTTTCAGATTTTGTAATTAATCGTTTGTCAAGTGGATGCCTTTGCATGAAAAGACCAATCCTAAAACTTCAATTTCCCTTCATTGTTGACTTTTATCTACCCTCATTAACTCATTAAAAAGCAATGCTTTCCAGTGGCGTACCCAGAATTTTAGCTTAGGGGGAACGTAGTTGACAAATACAGTTGAACTCTATTAGAGTGACTTTTTTATAGTAACAAATCTGTTACAGCATCAAAATATCCAATAATATTCAGTCTCTCATCCACACAATAGAAGCTTGCTCATAGCGTTACTCGGTTATAGTGTTATAAATAATCTGATCCGATCAATGACGTTATTATAGACCTCCTACCATCGTTAAAATGTCAACTGATAATTCATAGATAGGTTATCATATACATCCCATAATCGATTAATTTTCCGATTGTACATCTTTTCTGTGAGTATTTATTTAAAGCCCAACATTTCCTAGTTGAAGCTTCTGTCGAAATAGTTTGACTACAATTTGTGAAATAAGCCTTATGTTTAATTCATATGTTAATTGATAATTCCCTACTAAAAAGAATTCAGTTTTAAATTTTTTCCTGTTCAGTAGCGCGGGCTGAAAAAACTGTTTTCGATAATGGACAATGAGGAAAAGGTGTAAATCGTGGAAGAAAGTGCATATGAAGAGTTTGCATTATGTAAGACAATTTCTTGATTTAAAATAAATGTGTAGAAATTTTGGCCAAATGCTCCTTTCTGATGTTTTTTTTTTTTTTTTTTTTTAGAACTGATTTTCCAATTTAGATTTTGGGTAGGGTGGAAAGGTATCACTACTAAACAGTGAACATGTTAATTTTAAAACAGTACGGCATTCATTGACTATAACGGAAAATGTCGTTATTATAGTATTGTAATCGTTTAACTTGTTTATTTGAACTTTTTTTTGGATGATGTAAATTGTTAGCGAAACCTCTTGATTATAAATTATTTTTTCTTACTTTTCAGTATATTTATTGCTTTCCGTTAGAAAATTAACAGTTTAATTTCAAGTAATTTAATATAATTAATTGAAATTGGGAATGAAATCTTTACTGTTGTTCGAGATTTTCACCTCGGCCAAAACTAAATGTAAATGTATTTCATCTAAAAACTCTTACTGTTATTCATGATTTTGACTTTGACCAAAACTCACTAAATGTAATTATTTCATCTAAAATCTCTTTAATAAGTATTCGAATACTGAAAAAAGATAATTTAATAAAGCAGTCTAAATTATAAGACTGACCACAGATTATTTTAATATAGTAAATAATTGAGAAAAAACTATAATTTTGGTAGAATTTATAATTATTTGCTGTACTCAGCTATTTCGATAAAAGTCTCTGTTTACCCGACTTAAGAAACTCATTTTGAATTAGGTTAATAATCGTATAAAAGCATAACACGTGTTACATATCTATTTTGGTTAAAGAAACAATACTGTATAATATAAAACAATGTTTATTCAAAAATGTTTATAAACAGCTTTGAAAAAATTAAGTTGCTTTTTTTTCCCTTAAGATGCTTTTTTTTTCTGCGTAAATAATCAAAATTATTATCATAACCGCCGTCTAATATCACTCTATGCATTTAACTTACTAATTATCATTCAGTACTTCAACAAAAATTTTTATTACTAAATATTATTACAGGTAAAAGAATCGACTTAAAATTATTTTAATTTGTATTTTTAATATTTTAGCTAATTCAGGTGTTTAAAGCAGTATTTTTGATGTCCTCTAGATTAATGCTGAAATACTGTGAAAAATTCACTTGTAATTTTTAGGTAAATTACCATTTTATTATTCAAATGATTTCAAATAAGTATTTTGAGTCGAACTGTGTTAAAATTCTACGCAAATTTATTTAATAAAATTAAAACGAGTATAATTAAAATGAAATTAAAATAGAAATTAAAATGAGTGGACAATTTAAAGTTCTTTTCTTGTATTTTTTTTTCTTTCCTCTACTTTGAACTTCGTCAGTTTGCTTCTTACAATAATTTAAAAGATATTACATGCAGTAGAAAAACATTCATTTATTAAAACTGAAGATATGTCACAAGGATAAAGATTAAGAGGAAGATCATTTGATAAAGAGATTTTTATCTTTCACTAGTCTACTTAGGTTTTTCTGATAGTTTCTATTTAAAAAGCGTTCTTCAAATTCTTCTTAAATTAATTTTAAAAAATTGGAATGCATATTCTACTACTTTAATTCTGAACTGCTTAATCCATTGCAATCACCTTATGTCAGAAAACGCTTGATATTTAGCTGTATCGTCTGAATATTTATGTCCAAGATCTTTGTCTGAAGTAATAGTGATGTACAATTCCGCATAAAATTGCGTTTTTTATTTTGTATCCTACATATCAATTGTCTAAATAAATCAATAAAGAAACAAAATAACATTAATAAAACTTAAATAAACAGCTCTTGACAGGGACCGATCTTTCGACGTAGAGTCCGTGTGGGAGGGGTGGGCGAAGCATTGGCTCAGACCCAGTGATTTGTACCTTTGGAGAAAATTTGTAAAAAAAAGGTACATTTTTCATGAAATTTCTACACATTTGTGGCAATGAAGGCATTATCCTCCACGCTTCGAACTTTTTATGTGCTCCTATCGCCACTAGGGGCACTTTTTTGCACACTACCCATCATCGAAATCTAGAAAATTTCTAAAAGAAAAGTTTTTCTTTCTTTTTTTGTTTTACAAATTTTGCAAGAAGCACAAAAAGCCTGCATTTGGCTCAAATTTCTACACGTTTGCGGTAAGGCAAGAAATTGCCCTACAAAATTCCAATTTTTTTATGCTCAATTTGTTCTACTAATGGCCTAATGGCACCTTTTCTGCAGTATCCATCATCGAAAAAAGGGAAAAAAAATATTGACCCCCCCCCCTCGCTACTGTTCAGTGTCTTTGAAAACGGCCGTCTTATTAAGGGACATAGCTTTTCGAATAATCTGTCTGATTTGGCTTTTAGACTGGTATATAAATTATTGTCTAGACTGGGTGTCTCAGTTGTAGAATTAAACTATTTTTTTGCCAAAGTAGGATTTTTCTGAGGAATTTCCTATTTTTTTTTACGCTTAACTAAATGAAGGGCAGGGGCGTAGCCAGAAATTTTTCATGGGGGGAGTTACGACTACTACAACTCATATATATGTATACGTGGGTGTGACAATGTAGTGAAGAATATATATTTTGTATGGCAAAAAATTCCTCATGGGGGGGGGTTATGACCCCCTAACCCCCCCTTGCCTACGCCCCTGTGAAGGGGTTATTTGTTACTTGTTTGACAAAATGAATAGACGCTGATGTCATATTCATGGTATTAGCGGTATTCATTGCGAAGCATTGACAAAACATCAAAAGACTGTGATGTGACAACCATGCTCTTTAGTTTTCTTTACGTCTGATTAAAGACGTAATTAAAAGTACGCATTTAAAAATAATTAAAGCTTTTCAATTAACGAATACAAAAAATACTTATAGACTAAACGATTTTTAAAGTATTTTTTTTATTTGTTAATTTACAAAGTTTTTAATTACTTTTACCTTTTAACACAAGTTTTATCGTCGAGTGTTCTTGTTAAATTACAAAATTTTGAATGTTAAAAATTTCACCTGTTCAAAAATAAGAAAAAGAAAGAGAGGTACAAAAGAATTACATTTCGTTTTGTGAGTAATATGTAATTTTGTATTCCCGGATGAGGCAGCATGCATGCATATTATCTAGCATGCGAAAATTACCTCTTAGTTACTCGAACCCAACAGGAACTATCTGCCAAATCTTGAAGTAAACTGTTAAAAGAAATTGTATCTAATAACTAAAATGTTTTTTTTTTTATTTAGATGCTGCCTTCGTTTTAATTTATTTGATATTACCATTAAAATACATAAAAGAATTACATATAAGATATATACATTATCTTATAATGTAAATATTAATATTTAATTTAGAAAAACAAAAACATGCAATAAAGTGAAATTTAGTCAATATTGTTTTATCTAAATATATTTTTTTAGCGTGAATAATCAAATAAGCACTAAAAGCAATGCTAATTAAACTAACAAAATATAAATATAGAAGGATAAAACAAACAAACAAAAAAAGAACTGAAAAAAAAAACTAAAAAAAAGTTGCATGCAATCTGTTACATACAAAATTAACAAAGTTTTGATAAATAAATTGCTAAAATTAAAAATAAATAAAACTTTACATATTTAAAACCTTTAATGTTAACATTATATGGTATTTTTACCAACACTTCGTAGTATATTGAACTTAGTACAACACAAAACTTAGTTTGTAGAACATTATTCCCAACGATCAGAGACGTTGTCATATTGGAATTACAAAAAGATTTACAAATTTTTGATCTAACAGTGAAGAAAGAAATATTAAAGTGACATAGTTTTCCGTTATTATAATTCATGCTTTGTATTTAATATTAATCGTCATCTGCTTCACCATCAAATGAATAGCTGATAATTGTTTGTAAATGCTATTTACATAAATTCAGAAAATACTCCATGATATTCGACGGTACTACAAAACATCAGTTAATCGAGATTTTCCATACTTTATTTCAAATGTATTTACACGTAATTTTTGCTTCAAGCTTCTATAGAGTTCGGAAAGCGACATGGACGTAATGAGAATTATAAGCGTTAATAATACCATTTACGTATAAGCAGACTCATCTTTTGTGCAGCTACCCAATTTACATTTGCAGCTCCATACATAAAATGGATGACGGGGAGCTTCCACTGCACGTTGCAATGTATGAATGCTATTTAGAAATTTCCCGAAAAATGCTTGAACAACAATCTACTGGCTTTCAGCTGATGTCAACGGCTCCCCTACCATCTCAATACACCATTTGCAAACACACACATTCCATTTCAAAAACTGCTTACTTCGGACCTCTCAGTCAGTTTTAACATATTTTCCAGCTAGATTATAAGCAACCTGCATATATGAAAATATCTCTCTCCAATTTATAATTTAAAAATACTGCCAATAATCACTGTACATACATTCCTTTACTGGGAAGGTGTTGCGTACCTTGTGAGGTGGGCTATGTACTTGACGATCTCGTTGTAGCACCCAGTGGGTTCTGAGAATGTGTTGCTAACGAGGCTGCTGCTCGAATTCATGGTCGATCGCTCCAAGCGCATGCGTTCCATCTCGCGTTTCTTTGTCTCCGAGAACTGCGTGGCGATGACAACGAGGCACAGGTTGATCATGAAAAATGAACCAATCTGAAAAACAGAACAAACATGACTGACTTACCAAAAGTAAGAACATAGCAGAATAAAATTCCATGTTCGAAAGTCCCATGTTCCAAATTCTCCTAAACAATTTCTTCCGTAATACAGGACGAAATAACCTTTAAGTTGGCAACGCGGACTTTTGACACCTGTGAGATCTACGTGCTTCCAGGATCGACAAAAATACTTTAAAGAATTTTTTTAATAAGAGGCATTCAACTGAACATGCTGTAAATATGGTACTGACATTTATTCCTATAGATGCAATTAACAAAAAGCTACACATAGGGGAAGATGGCCCAAAGTGATCTCCTTAAGGATAAACTTGTATAAAATAACATAAATGCTTCAATAAAAGTTTGGCCCTTTGCTACCATGTTTTACACTATATTTTGCATCATAAACTTATTTTAATTACATGTTAAAGTTAATGAAAAAGTAGAATTTTGAGAAATCATTTCGCCCTCACCCAAAAGGCAAAATGATCCTTCATTTGAAAATAATTGTGAAGTGTTTTTTATCGGCATAATGTTAAAGTAATTGTGACGATACATAATGAAATAAAGTAAGTTTTACAATCATATATAGTATGTATAATAGTTTAAAAAAAATAAAAATTTTAAAATGAAAAAAGTGTCACAAAGAATAGAATGGAATATTTCAAAATTATAATTCAAAAATTAACGGTGCACAATAAACGTAGAAATGAATTAAATAATATAATGGTGAGTCACGTATCTTGAGAACGGCGGAAGATCTGCCATGAGGGCTGGAATTTCTTCAGTCGATGGATCGTTTTACCCGGCAATGTGGCTGGCCATTTTAGGTCATATTACTGGATGACGCCGAGAAACATAACAAATTTAGTAAGTGCACAATTACCATCTAAAAACATACTCTATTCAGTAAACCAAGTAATATTTCTTTACATGAAAGACTTTACATCTAAATAAGTAGGAAAGCTAGTGCTTACTTTATAGCAGATGTTGTAATTATTTGTTATAGCAGATGTTGTAAAACTTGTAAATATTGATTCATGTATTCTGAGATAAAATACATACATATGCAACAATTTTTGGTCTATTGATGATTAGGAAGGCGGCGTAAAATTGTAAGAATAATAATTTCTCACAGTTTCAATTCCTTGGGATTACGGTCCTAATCGCGCGGGACTGGTCCTGCAAACTTTTGTGCGGGACCTGGGATGGGATTGCATTCCCTATAAGTAACGTGTCACTTCACTATGGTAAATTTTCTCCATATTGATGTATCGTAAATTGCACCTTAAAAGGCTATTTTCGTATAAAAACAGAACCAAGTTTCAAATGCTGAATTACGACCAAATCCTTTTAGAACGAGTTTGAATTAAACATGTTTAAAAAAAGACAAATTGCAGAACTTTACCGATTTTCAAATAAAAGTCACAGAATGAAAAGTAAAAAAAATCTATTTAACTTTTATGGAGAATTTTAATTAAAAAATATGTGATGTACAGGAATACTCTATTTTCATGCAATAATATGCAAATGCTGGAGGATAAACAATAATGTCTTAGTTTTCTTTACTGCATTTTAAGACTTAACATTTTAGGTTCCGTTTATTCATAATTATTATGTACTAGTGAATCCCATTTTTAAAACTATAAATAAAACATAAATTTCATTCTTTTAGTATCAATTTAGTTCAAAAGCTCTCAAAAATATTTTGATTTCATCTTGATCAGAAATGCTCAAAATATTTGCCAGTATACAACAAATTGATTTTTAAAGGGGGTTAATGTCTTATATTTCACGGATTGACACATTAATCTTTTTAATACTCTAAGGATCTTTCTAACTCTCTTTCAAATGTTCTAAGGAATGTCACATTAATCTTTCTAATGGCGTAGTATCTAGCTACTGACACCATCTTAAATGACTAATTTATTCACTTATTATGGTGTATTTTCATATTTGCGGTAAACCAGTGTCGATAAATTAATTAAGCAACTAGACAACGATGAACTGTACTGAAATTTCAAAGCGAAAGATAAATATGTGGATACATTCGAAAATATGATTCCATGTAGATAGCCATTAAAAAATGATACTATGAACATAGGCCCAAAGAGATTTCTTATGAGACCACTAGAACTAAAAGTGGAATTGAAGGTTACTCGATCAAAATCACCGAGAGCCAGCATGCTTGACGAAATCGTCACATTAATTTATTTTTTCAAACATTGGTTAATGAAAACAATTTAAATGTATTAGGTTGTAACGAAAGTTTCCCGCCACCGCAAACATCGTCAGCACACAGTTCTCGTTGGCGTATTTGCCCATATTTTGTCGAACGATATTTGGCATTTGAAAGAAAGAGGTTTACTTTATAACACTGTGTTCTGAAATCTGTAAAAAATATAGTTATCATTAAGTATAAGGTGTCTCAAATGGAACTATCACTCTAGAGGATTAGAACCATCATTTACTTTCAGTTGTGTTGCAAAAAGTGAGCTACATAATATCAACGAATTATGAGTACAGCTTTAAGTACTATTCTTGTATCATGTGACACTGTGCAGGTTTGGTACCGAAAGTTCGAAAACAGTTATCTAAGGAGTTAGAAGTTAGTTTTTCAGGCAGATATGGCGGAAAACTTTCGTTACAACCTGATACATAAAAATGTTTATACATGATTAGATGTTTAAAAAATTTTGCAAGTTTAACTATATTAGTTTATTTGTACATACATATTTTTTTAGTAATATTAGCTTTAAGAAGGTTTTCCATTTAATATTATTGGGCATAAACATGGGTTAACATTGATTAACACAAGTTGTTGAAAACAATCGCATTGTACATAAATCTATTTATACTGATTCGATGTTGAAAAACATTCGAAGATTTAACTAGTTTTAGTATATTAGTTTATTTGTATATACATATATTTTTCAGTGGGATTAGCTTTAAGAAAGTAGGTTTTTCATTTAATATATTATTTTTTTCTTATTCTGAAGATTTTTGGCTTTCTCCGAAGTAGTCCATTAGTAGTTGCCATTAAAATGAATTAACTACCAATATAAAATTTGCGATTGCAAATGTAAGGGGAAATATTCTGATGTAGATTTGTAAACGATCTCAAACATAATATGCGAAGAAAATTTCTTGAACGAATCATGATTTATTGCAAAATGGGAGCATTTTCAGATCTAGTTCGAATTCACGGTTGAACTCATAAACCCGTATACTAATTATCGAACCATTATTTAAGTAAAGATATTTCCTTAAATATTCTAATGATATGGAAGTCCATAATTTTCACCGGCGGCATCTTTAATATTGATTTACAGAAATGATCGAGTTTTCCCTGAAGTGGTAAGTTCATTAAAATAGCTTAAATTCCTTTAACGAACAGGGCTTTACAAACAAGAGAAGTATATAAAAAAGGTATCGCAATCGAGTCTAAAACTTAAATTGCACGAAATAAAATAAAATAAAATAAATCAAATGTCGCACTTAGCAGTGAAACCAATTCGGGATGAAAACAGGACTACTGAAAATGTTTTGCAGTCATACTTTTCACTGGATTTAAATAAAATTATAGAATAACTTATTTCTTTTTCTTTTCATGCTTTGTTAATTCTTCTGTCAGCAAAGGACCAATTCTGCATTTTTCAGTGTAAAGAATAATTAAAACATAAACATGTAAATCGAACAACAAATATATAACGTAAGATTATTACTCGGTATTCACAAATGAGCATTTTAATAGCAGTCGTAGCATTCCAGGGCAAATGATCATTTGCAAGGGAAATTAGAATGTTTCTGCCACGTTAAGTTTCGATACCTGTGAGCTCATATATAGGAATTAAATTAAAATTTTTTTTTATTTTTAAAGTGTGTTTATTACTAGACCTACTTTTTATATTTTACCTACTTATTAAATGCAATTTTGTTTATAATACCAAAAAAGAAATAACCACATTGTTAAATTTATGAAAAAAAAGTTTAACAGATTTATAGAAAAAAAAATAGAAGCTCGATAGCCATACTGGGTATATTTTTGGGCTTAAAAAATTAATAAAAACATAATGTATTTATTTAGAGTGGTTTTTGAGTTTAAATAGCACAAGATAACCCTCCTTCCCTTTTTCTAAAAAAATATGCTTTTAATAATGCAAGTGGTCTTAAATCAATATGACTAAGGTTTATACAGGATGTTTTAAAAATAAATATCCGCCACAATTGTAAAAGGTAGCACTAGGAGCCAAAACTATATAAATTTACATACCAATGAAGGATAAAAAAATGTTGTCTACATACACCAGTTAATAATCACTTCACAGAAACCGTTATATATACATGGTGTCGAAAACACTGATACAGGCTTCTATTTCTTAAATATTGATCATAGACATATGCAATAAATTACAAAGTTACTTAAAAAAATGTAAAGAACTTTATGTAATTGATTAAAAGTTTCCGTAGCGTACATCTAAATAAATACAAAATTTAATTTTTTATACGTCCAACTTACAAAAAAATTCCCAATTAGTAAAATGTGTCCCATGTATTAAATAGGTGACGTACCAAATTTCGCCCTGTCACCAAATTTAATGCATGAAGGGTAGTTGGGAGTTTTCTGTTCAGGGTCCGTATAAAAAATACAATTTTGCATTTATTAAAATTTTTATTTCTCCTGAAAAGTTTAATCAATACCACGAAATTATTTACCATGTTTTTACGTAACTTAGTAATTTATTGCACGTGTCTATGATCAATACTTTAGGAATACAAAGGCTAAGTCAGTGTTTTTGGGTTACCCTGTGTATGCCACTTGCTATAATCAAACTAATATCTAACAACAGTATATAAAAGTGGCAGCACGTTCGAAAAGCATCATATACTCATCATTTTTGCATCAAACATGAACGATCAAAGAAACGTCAATCGAGTGAAACAAATAAATAAATAGGATTAGGTGGGGGGTAATTACGAGTACTTTTCCCAAATTTCAAATTTGCGATTTTTTAATTCTTTTAACTATAGGAAAATTATTGTTTTTTTTTTTTAAGTAGGAGGAAACTCTACTTAACTCTACGTGCGAACACTTACGAACACCTAGTAAAAAACAGAAGAATTATTTGATTGAAAGGTGTGATGTGGTCATAATTACTCAAACAAAATCACGAAATTGAAAATTATTTTTGTAATTACGACCACTATTGAGGTAATTATGACCACTTGATTTCCTTTGATACTTGCATGTATGACTTTTGTCGGGGCAATTGATAATACTTCTCTATTTTTTTAAGTGATTAAAGTTACCTTGGTGCAGAAATAATTGACGCAAATTGAGTAATAAGCTTATTTTTTTTTTTACTTAATCAAAATGACATTTTGCAGGCAATTTCTTTAAGAGATACCAATATTAAAGAGTTCTTTCTCCGATTGATGAGAATTTAAATAATGAAAGACCATGACTAAGTGGATAAGGCACTCAAAAAGGTACAAGGCCCAAGTTTGAAGGTCCCGGGTATGGGCCCCGTCGTGTGGCTATCGATCAAACAATCAGGCGTTTAGGTCGGTTTCCTCCAGATGTAGCGTGAATACGAGTTAGAACACCTTAGAAAGTCCAACAAAGTAGAACAAGGCAATCCCTATCCTAAGCAGATACCCCTACGTGCAGGTTTGCCTTAATACACATAATACACACAATAATGGAAGTGCAGTCAGGGGTTGCTGTCGTTCCTACTGGGCAAATCTTTCAAAAAGTGACCTATGGAAATTGTCGTAACTCTTTTAAAAAGAGGTTGTTGTGTTTTTGAAAACTAAAATTGACACAGATGTAACCCTTTAAAAATATCTTAGCATGGTATTGGGGGGATAGGTTTACTAATATTAGGCTCACTTTAATCATTTTTTAAAATAGAATAAGGTTACTTACTCGGAATCATACTAATATTATAAATACCAATGTTTGTATGTATGTTTGTTACTCTTTCACGCTGAAACGGTTTGACAGATTTTGATGAAATTTGGAATAAAGACAGTTAAAAGTCCTGGATTAACAAACAGGCTACTTTTTATTGCGCGAAAAAAATACTGTTCCTATAATATACAAAAAAAACCCAATATTTTATCCCCCTCCCCCCACCAAAAAATGAATACAATTGAGTTTTTTTTTTTTACAAAGTCATCGACAGATGGCGCAATCTTATAGAATGCGCAGTTTTTAATAAATAAAATCACCTGAATAAGTTTTTCCTTCTGACGGGGATTTATAAATTCTGCGTGTCTTTTTCCCCTTCTATTTCTAATGTATTACATCCAGAAAAGAAAAAAAATTGTTAGAAATATCAATTTTAATTTTGTTTAATCGCACTCATGAATAATGATACACTTTCCAACTAAACGGAATAAGGAAAGGAAATAGGGAAGACGCATGGATTATGATACGCTAGCGCTTTAGTGCGTATTTAAAATCTGAAAGTGTTTCAGATTTTCTTACTTTTTTTTCCAATTTCCGTTTTTTGATATCGGCTGTTATATACAGAAGCTCTTAAGAATTAATATAGGACGAAAATAATTTGTACTTTTTTGTAGATTTTTATCATCAAATCATCTTATTTTTGTAACCAGGAGCTGCCGGATTCGGTAAGCAAGGTAAGCATCACATTGGGCGTCGCACAGTGGAGTATTCGTATCAAAATCCTGGCCCAAAAGCGAAAATTTTAAATTTGTTTAAAAACAGTAATGGATATGTTTTTCAATAGTCTAGTAACTGATGCATCATGAGATACATGATTCTCGACCATAATTCATATACAAAAGATGCAGCACTCGGTTTAAAAGCAAGTTTCTTCATTTACGGCCAGAGATTTCAGCGTTTTCTATTACTTCGTCGAGCATTTTTTACTGTCTCTTTAAATTAATTTACTGATTTGAAACTTAGTATAATTGTAGTCAAATATATGTACTTTAATTATATTTATCTATTAGCTTGAAAAAATAGTATGATTTTATTAAAAAAAATTGTAAACTTTTTTTTTCTAATTTTTTTTCAAAAATTCACATTTTAAAAAGCTTTTTGAAGGGGTGTCGCGGCTTGTCGCGCCTAATTTCAAATATAATCGTAATTATTACAGTATTGAGTGTCTATTCCAAAAAAAAATGTTCCCCCAACATCCACCATTTTTATAAAAAAATTATTTATATAGCGCCATTTTTATTTTTTCGATAAGTTTTTGACGGGTGATCGCAAAAGGGATACAAACAAACGCGCTTGTATTTCTCATAAACTATAAATTATGTGCAGGTGTTTGGATAAAAGTATATAAAATTTCATTTCAGTTAAAATTTAACATCAGTATTTTAAATTCAGTATGTAATTTCTTATTTTTCTGATGTAAATTTGCTACAAGAGGATTTCTACATATTTCAAAATTCCCCTTTCTTAGTCCTGTAAATAGTCCCATCTATTTACAGCTTAGTTTTCCATTTATGTCGTAAATTGTGTCCAAAGCAAAAACTCTCCTTTTTTGGTTCTCAAAGGTTGGCAATTGTGACTTCGGGTCATGAACGTGTGAGTGTGTAAACAGAAACGCGTGCTAGCTCTTTAAGATGAAGTGCTGGCATGAAAAAAATTACTGTTCCTCCAGCTTGGAATGAGATTTTGTGGGTCTGCAAGGAGGCTTTTTTTAAGCCTTTTCCTTTTAGCTGCTCTATACAAAGACCAAGGAAAAAGAGCAAGCTTTGTAGCAGTGAGACCCTACAACTTCTTCCAGAGGGGCCCGATGGTGGTCTCTCTCTCTCTCTCTCTCTCTCAAAAAAAAAAAAAAAAAAAAAAAAAAAAACTAAAATTCTTCCAGATTTCCAGAGAGGAAAATGGTAACTGTAAGTGCTCATATAGATTCCTGTTCGCATAATTTTGTTGGTGAAAATGGCATCCATTGTTGTTTGGTCCCTAGTGGTGAAATGTTTTGGATGAGTTCGCATTGGAAAATCTAAAGTACCCATTTCAGTTATGAAATTGAATCCTTGATCGAAATTTAATTCTGTGTTAAAATCTCCCACTAAAACAGTCTTACAATCACCCTCCTTCAGTAACGTTCCGAATAGAGCGTCTAATTTATCTTCATAAGAAATTCGAGGACTTGCGTATGTAACTTCAAATCTCACTTTATCTTGAATATGCGCAATGACCATTTGAACACCATTGATCTGGCTCGTGTAGGAACGGGTAAAGTGATTCCTATTCTTTTTATAAAGTTTTCCTCTATAAAAATCATAACTCTAGATGGCTTTCTGTTTTGGAAACCACTGTCTATCCCTTCGACCAAAGTGAATCCTGGTATTTTAAAATCATCTGAAGGGATAGTCCATGTTTCCTTTAGCAATATCCAATCACTCTGCAGAAAATATGAATCAAACGGAAAAGTGACCACGGCGCGCCGCGTAGAAAAAAATCCCGTGCTTGAAAAAAATAGAAGAAAGTGATTCTGAGTGAAGACGAATATCAGAGTTCAAAAGAATCGGAATGAAAAAGTTAATCTTCAGAAGTCATTAGAAAACTAAGATCCCTATAGTAACTCCATTTAGAAAAGTGAAAAATCTAAAAAAATTTATGATAAAACTTGATTTATAGATAAGTAGTATTATATTTATAAGTATTGTTATAAGTAAAAAAAGTACTACATTTGTGTATTTTTATTGTGGTTAAGGCACAGCTACACGGCTATTTGCCTAACGGGAAGGTTGCCTTGGGCGGAGGGATTTTTAAGGAGTTCTAATGCGTATTCACGTGACATCTGGAGAAAATCGCCCAAAACCCCAGACCGTTAGATCGTCAGCCTCGTGGTATTACATTTATAAGTGGTATTATACAATAGCAGTACTTCCCAGTAAGGGACACACCCCAGACAAGATATTTGTTAGAAACCAACTTCGAGTCGTTTGGCGATATATCGCCAAATTTGCCGACAACACGCTTTTTTATATAATTTAAGAAGTATATATAATACTAAAAAGTCAGTCAAAAGTCAACAGTAATGATTTTAACGTTAAAACACATGAAAAATATTTTTGGCCAGGATTTTGACACAAATACTCCACTGTGCGTCGGCTTGAAGGGGGCATCATGTCGAACTCAAAAACGAAGTAGAACATAAAAGTAGGCGTCTTTTTCATGTTAGCAGAGTGCGACACATACCCTAGGGCCGTCCTTATTTGTAACCATCTTAATTTTAAATTCCATTCAGAATCTGCGATATTTCAGTGCCAAGGAAGCCGGCGAGAAACAGAAGATTTATTAAGATGGCGAACCAACTGGTCACCGGAGGCGGCTAGTTTTTAATAAAAAAATTAAAATAATGTAACCTTATAACATTTTTTACATAAATGTTTTGAAATAAAATCTCAAAAAACTTACTATGACGAAGAAAATACTTAAAAAAAAAAGCTGAATAAGCACTGAAATATCACTGATTTGCCTTTTTGAATTGCATGTATTCAGATCTTTAAATTGTGTCCTAACAGCTTAAATCATGAAATTCGCTGCTAGTTGCTTGAACTATTTACAGTTGTCATAGTAAATGTTATCTTTCCCACAAATTCATTCCTTTTTGCACATTTGATTCAGTATTATTCATAATAAATGATAGAATTAACCAAAATTGAAAAAGAATATTTTAGTTATTTAATTAATAAACGAAAAACATAATTTATATTAAACAGATTAATCACTATATCATGAATTTTGAATATAAGCATCCAATTTCATTGTTTCCATGGTGGGTTGGATAAATATTTCACAGTTATTTCATTTAAATGTACATATAGGTAAATAAAGTGTTTTCTAGTAAAATACGCATTATTTTTTAAAAACCTTAAAGGAATACCGCGAGATATGTTTCTTTTTAATCGAAAATTGACATTTTTATTTCTTTAAATTTCGAAATTTAATTCTAAAATTGAGTCAATAGTTGTTCGAAAGTTTCCTGTATTATAAGTGTGAGGATTAACAATTTAAAAATCGAATAACTATCTTTGAATAAAACCCAACTTAACTCAAAGTTTCGTTTTTCTTAGTGCTTCAGTAACATTTTGACAAATTCTGTGCAATATTTCTCAATTAACGCATTGATAATTACTACTTTGTTTAAAAAAACTCTTAAACATCATCTTCAGTTTTCAAAGACTAATGAGTATTCATTATGAAGCAAAAGCTGATTCAAGAGTACTAATTAAGTCCCTAAAAAACCCTATTGACTAAATGATGTTCAGAAGTTTTCTAAGCCTTTGTGAACAATGGTTCTACATATAGTTTAGCATTCTTTTATTGAAATGTTACTCGTATTGGAAAAACAAAGTTTAGGTAACTGCTGAGATAAATTAGCTTTGGTATTTCGAGATTACTTTTTTTTCTTTAGCTAATAGATGTCTTCTGCTGTCTGATTAGGTGTCCCAAAAATGACTGACACATTTGAAAAATGAATTTAAAAAATATAATCGGAAAATGATGGAAATGTAAAATTTGCTGTATTTTTCACACGGCGGTAATGTTACCAAGTTTTTTTATTCCCTAAAATGTGTGTGATTTGCTTATATCTGTTCTTTGTACTTTCTCAGAAAATTTATTTTGAGGCAATTGAGGATATTCTTTTATTATTGCTTGTGCTATTTTTTTCGGCTTTAATTATTTTTTTTATAAGCAAATGAAAGACAGTTTTATCAAGACGGCCCGTTAAAATCCTTTCAAAAGACACTTTTACACAATACCTTACATGGAAGGTAAACAATAGCTCTAAAAATCATTCGGGATTATAAGTTCTAAAAAATAACCATGCAACATTTTAAATCTACTTTGAAAAGTTGAAAAAGATAACGCATTTTATGTGGATTTTTTCAAACTCATAACAGTTGTCAATGTCCTGAAATCTCCTTATCTATAAGATTAAAGCAATAAAGCCAAAAATGAATCTTTGTGTGGTCTTGAATAAGTACAAAACTATGCGGAAAGATAAAAAATGTTAAATTGTAAAAGTAGGATGTTTTTTTTTTAATTGCCAATGAGAGTTCAAAATGAATTTTTGGTGCTATTTTAATAGTTGTATTAAAAATTCTTCAGCTGAAAGCATATTAATTATTCGAACAACATATCATGCAATTAAGGGAGAAATGCAAATTCTATTCAAAATATAGTATCCCTAAAATGTAAGTTGGAAGTTTTTCAGCAACAATAACGTATCTTAGAGCATTCGAAATTTGCAGACATTCTAGGATTTAGCTCTTTCACTAAGGAACACATGAAACGTCGAAATCAATTGCGTGGTTTTCACGTAATTTCAATTAAGTTTCGGAATTATATATAAGGATTCGATGCATCATTAGAATATATTTACCATGTCATTAGCATGTAGCAATTCCAAATATGAAATCTATCTGTGATGCAAATAGCTTAATTTGAATGGCAAAGGCCCTGTGCTATATTGACTAAAATGATTTGATTGAATCGCATTGGTTAAGTTCAATCATATCCAGTTTAATTCAAGAGTCTGGAAGGGAAATTTATTTGTGAAATTACCTTAGAATCATGGTCAACTAATTTCGATTTATGTAAGAAAATGGACTTTACTATTGAAACAAACAAATTGACTAAAAGTACTCACATTTTTACGAAAGAAAATACTGCAATGATGAGGGCAATTTTAACTGAAATCGAGTTATTTTTTAAGATAAAAGAATGGGTTCATATTATGTTTTAAAATGGTAAGAGTTATAAAATGATAGTAATAAATTAAAATAAATATGATAAAATAGTTACACCTTCCTTATCCTTCCTTATTAGAGTGTGTAATGCATAATGATAATTATTTTTCATTGTAAGCATATATTATTATCATAAAAGAAATCTGATGTAGGTTAAAAGAAATCTTAAGTTTTCACACCCCAAAAACTAACTGAATTGCATTGAAAAGCCTCATTTTGAATTCCTCAAATATTAGCCAACAAAACATAAAGGCGTGTATTTTCCTGAAGCAGAGTAATGTATCGAAGGTTTTATAGTAAGCCAATATTATGCTGCTCTTAAAAATATAATTTAATGCGAACAAATTGCACGCTCTTTAAAATTAAACAAGCATCATTAGAATGTGTTTACATTATTCTGGATTTTGAAGTATGTGAACAGAAACTATTAAGGCATCTAACAAAGCAATAAGTTGTAGTCATATCCGAGAAACTTTTACAACTCAAAAAACATAGTTTTTAAAGAAATTATTAGGATGAAAAGAATATTGTTGAAAAAAGTGTAAGGGATTTCGATTGAGTAACTGAGAAAAATTTTGTTCGCTTGAAATATTGATCATGAACTGTTAATTTTGTTAATTTTAGGTCTTCATCTGCGGTTCAAATATTCCTTGAAAGGAACACTTGCGACTAAGTGAAAGAATCCCCGAGATTACTTTATTAATCATCAGAAGAGGGATAAGGAAGGTCTAACTGATTACTGGAACAGTTTTTAAGAGTTCGACTAGTTTGTCTGTCAATTCATTTTTCTGTACTCGTTAAATTCTGTATGCTTTTGTCATTAGTTTAGGATGTACTTTATGCATTTTCAATAGCCTTTTGTATTATTCAGATCTGTGTATATAGCATCTAAACGCATTTAATTGGGAGACGCACAAACCCTATAAATTAAGTTGCACTCGCGAAGGTCGCTTAAAGAGTGTTTTGAAAAATTAGATAATTAAACCCTAACGAAATTAATCTGTTCCTTCATTAGCATGCCAGTTGTGCAAAATACTGTGTGCATTCTTAATATATCTTTTACAAGACCATAAACAAGAATTGCCCAACCTTTCTCTAACATTAGCTAAGACTTTTTTGATTACTACAATATACAAACATTTTTATTAGCAACATTAAGCTTACTCAGTTTTAAAAGCATATTAAAATTCACATTTCTTGCCAAAAATGAGAAATGCATGCATTTCTTTTACCAATATTAGAAAATTTTCCTCTTGGGGGGGGGGGGGGGAATCCAGCAGCTTACAATAAATCTCGAAAATTACCACTTTCCTTTTAAAAGCTCTGCCGAATAACACAAAAAGGCTGTCTGAGCGGATAACTGAAATTCATTTTTCCACTCGATGTCGCCGCACTCGAATTATTCCGCTAAGTACTCAGAGCAATTTCTGCAGCTCTCTATCTTCCCCTGTCAGATTCCTCATAAAGCAGCCCACTCCCGTAGCACTGCTTCATCGGATGCTAACTACTCACTGAATGCGCGGATCAATATTACCAGAAGTTTTGATGGGGGTAAATATTGAATTTCTACCCTCTTGAATATTTAAGGAAATCGATTTCGCGATATTTGATATTGAACACATTTTATAAGCACGGTCGCACTCCCACTAGAAATAGTACACACTCACACTGGAGGCAGGTGATGATAGGGTGGCATCGAGTTTTAATTAGATGAAGTTATTTTATATTACATCCACAACGTGTTTTCGTTTGAGTTTCTAAGAGCATTTCTAATCTGACTAATTTTTGTTATGGTTTAGGTAGCTTGCTGTAACCATCAAAATGTTCACGTCCTAAGAAGTTTTACGTATGAACTTTCACAGACACACGACTTTCACAGACAAACTAGTATTTAAACATTCAAAAAGATTTTTAAGGTTTGCAACTGTTTATATCGCAAAGTATTACCATTACCGGATTAAAAGGCAGATACAAACTGAAAACCGATAATGTCTAAAGTTCTATCGGACTTATAGATACTGTAATATCAGAAATATCCATATATTTAGAATAGTTTCAGCAATACAGCTGGTATGCGACATGTAGCTTTAACATTCAGTACTACCATGTGTTGCTAGCATGAGCAATTAACATTCATTACTGTCTGCGATTTAGGAACCATCTGCTCTTGATGCTGATTTGATATCTTCAGATGGGACATGTCGGTACCAAAGGAGAAAGAAACGCGTTCCTTTCTTCTTTGCAACTCAGTCCTACATAAAAGTCACAAAAAAATCTAATAATTTTTTTCAGGAGAAAGGATTCTCAATAACGCATGCCAGGATGAATTAAGAGCAAGCATTTGGCTACTAAAAAAATTGCATATTGAGAAATTGAATATTTCATCACACATACGTCACAGCAACTCATATCTAATGTCTCTCTCTCTCTCTCTTTCTCTCTCTCTCTCTCTCTATCTATCTATCTATATACAGGATGTCCCCAAAAAGTGGTAAAGTGCTTTACTTCTTTGTTTATTAGAGATAAGTGTGCAATATAAGGTGAAAAAACTGCTCAAAATAAGGTAGGAAGGAGAACAATTTTAAGAAAAAATTCCTCTTATAAACTATCAAAATTTACATTTTTAAAATTTGTATACAACTCCCATACGAAAAAAAAAATCCCAATTAGCAAAATGTCCTCTATACACTTATGAGGTGATATACCAAATTCGAGAGCTATATCCTATACAGTGTCAGGGATATGAAGATAAATATCTGCTGACGTAAACCACTTTTAATAGCTGCCGAAGAGAAAAAAATCACTTCGGATGATTGCGTCTTTGGAGTCGTGTAGAGATAAAATATTTTTTGGACTCTAGCAATAAAAGTTCACATACAAATTCCTGTATCGTCCCTGATCATCTTTGTTTTAAGACATCTCTGAGGCTTTTTTTTCATGAAAGGCTAAAATTTTGTATAACACCTGGTTAGTGTATGGTGCACATTTTACTATCTGGGCATTTTTTGTATGGGGGTTGTATATAAATTTAAAAAGTGGAACGTTTAAAAAAAAATTAAAGAGAAGAGTTTTGTCTTAACATACTCTTTTTTCTACGTTATTTTGAACATTTTTTCAATTTACGTTACCCACTTAATTGATAAAGAATTAAAGCGTATTCCCACCTTTTTGAGACACCCTGTATCGTGTGTGTGCGCATAAAAAAACCTGCTGAATTTAATATAAAACATTAAATTTGAAATTTAAAATAATAGAATATATGTTTTCTATTAAAATGTTAAACGATAACACTTCAACACAATATGATATTTAATAATGTAGTTAATTAAAATAAATAAGAACTTTGTAAAATAACAAACATAAATAAAAGTACACCACAAAACAATCATTTTGCGTGGTACGAAATGTCCACAAAGTCCAATCAGGCAGGAATGTTAGAAATATTTCGCAGTGGAGGAAGGGTGGACCTTTTGTACCACCCGAAACTTTGGTTCTGTAGTTATATTTTTACTTATGGTTGGCTAGTTGGTTCGTTAGTTGAAGTTTTATGGCACAAGATCCAGAAAGGATAAACTGCTCTAAACATAGGGTAGGGTAATAACACACACATTAAAATGTAACTAGTAGAAAATATGACTATGTAAAATACAAGGGGCATTCAAAAAGTAAGTTATACTTGTTTCTCCACGGATGGTAACATTACTAAACAAGACCGAAGCTTGCGAAGACGATAATTCAGTTCCACGGCTTCCAACGGTAGCAATTTCTTTCGGATAGTGACAAACCATTCGTGCGTAGTACGAGAAAGAAATGGCGCGTAAACTGGAAGCTTGCTCCAACGTTGAAGTGCGTGGGACAGTAAGTTTTTAGTGGGCAAAACGCTTCACGAGTACAGAGATTCATTGTGAAATATCGACAGTATATGGACCAATCGAATTCAAGACCTCACAAGGCACGCACAACATAGGATTTGTTTCGCAGCTTTGGATGGGAGGTCTGGCAGCATCCACCATACAGTCCCAACCTGGCGTTCTGCGACTTTCAGGTGTTCGGGAAACTCGAAGACAATTTTCCAACGATGGCCAGGTTCAGACAGCTGTTCTAAGCTGGCTCCGGGACCAAGGAGCGATATTCTATCGTTAAGGCATCGAACGATTGGTGGGGCTTCTGCAGCGATTGGGAGATTATGTAGAGAGATAGTGAGCTGCATGTGTGTCATACTGTATTGTAGTGCCACTCCTCAATAAAGTGTTTTTTGACCTACATTGTTCGAGTGTAACTTACTTTTTGAATGCCCCTTGTATAAAAAATTCGAAGCACTAAATGCAAGATAAAAGCAATAGAGAACAAGAGTTCTATCAGTAAAAGGGTAGTCAGTTGTAAAAGAGGCTAATCTGGATGGGGCTAATCTGACTGGTGTTCAGACACCAGTCAGAACAAGAACTTGACGTCTCACAGTGAGTAAAATATATTAATGGCATAAAGGAAACGGAGCAAGTTCGCATGTGGGATTTCACCCAAGATTTCGTCAAGTCCGGGTTGAGGGCATTTAAAACAAGTCCGATAACAATTGTTAAAAGCTTTACAGTTGGTCAAAATATGACTGATGGAGAGATGAGTATGGCAATGAGAACACAAAGGTGCCAGTTCACCAAGGAGGTGTTTGTGAGTGAGCCTGGTTTGCCCTATACGAAGGCGTGTCAAAATGACGTACTTTAGATAGGACTGAGACGGCCAATGAGTTAGAGACAGGTGTATGGAATGTAGCTAATTTTTATACTTTTATTTATGTGCGTTTTATTTAAACAAAATTATTATTATTATTTTTTTAAATCTTTAAACATTAGTTTTTGAGTGTGGTATCATGTATATGATTCCAAGTAAAATGTAGTTTCACAAAACAGTATGTATAAGACATGAAACTGAGGTAATAAAAGACTCTAATTAAAGCATAATATACTGTATGAAATGAATAACGTTTATGTTAGTTAATTTTATCATCTGAAATACAAATAAATGTGCATCTGTGAAGCTTACACAGTTCTGTCTCTCTGCACACATGGATTTTATATCTGTCGAATTACAATAATTTATTTGTACATTTAAAGCAATTCTTAAATCTGTGGATCGTCAGACGTCAGATGGTCATAACGGAAGCAGCACCCACATATTGCTTTATTGAATTTTGTTCAAATGGCGGAAAAATCAATAATGTCTACGAAGCATTTATGAAATAAAGGCATTTTACGGGATTTGGTATATATAAATTCAGAGAGACGTTCTTTTAAGGATTTGCATAAAAATGCAATTCTTTGTCAGATATGAAAATTTATTGTAACACCCTAATGGCAGTGAGGTAGCGGAATTTAGCGCATGCAATATGCTGAGATTTCAGAATGCACTAAAAATAATTAATATATTTTTTATTCATACGAATAGTAAAATAAATTTGGACAAGGCCGTACCCAGGGGGGTGGTCCTATGTGTCCGCCCCCCCCGAAATTGTCAGATTATATATGTATTTATATGTGTGTGAGAGTATATTTATATATACTATGGAGATATTCAATAAGTCGACCCCTACCGAAATTATTTTCTGGGTACGGCCCTGAATTTGGATTTATTTATCAACGTGGCTAATATCAACCTATTTATCAACTGATGATACGTCTAAACATTAGAGTGCCTATAATCCACATATCAAAACAATATTCTAGCAAGTTGTCAAAGAGTGAATCCTAACTCAAACTGAAAATTTCGAGATTGATACAAAAAATAATAGAATGATTTATAGTATAATTCATATTAACTTCAGTTTCTAAGTGAATTGTAATTTTCTAGATATTCTGCTTACAATAAATTCAAACACCAGGCTCATTTAAATAAATTCGTTCTTTTTAACGTTCCATACAGCAGCATACATAAATGTCTTATACAGATGGATATTTACAGGGCGAATTGTTAATATGCATTTTGTGTTTCGAGAATAAAATATTCACGGTAAAGTACAATGCACCTGTTTCGATTTTTTTTTCCAATTTATAATATACTTTTCCATAGAAACGAGAAGACGGACTGGTAGCTGTAACTAGTTTTCTCGCTACTTTTGACAGGCTGTCTAGGGGTCATTTTCTGGGTTTTCATTCATTCCATCTGGAAGTATGTGACAGTTTACCACAAGAGAACTCCCGGAGGGGATTATTTACACATACCTCGAGAGAAAATTCGTTCTAAAGCTTGTTTCAAGTATAAAAAACACCTAAAACAATGGTGTTAAACGTTAAAATAAATAAAAACTTTGTGAAAAAACACACATACCAACACTTCAAATAAGTAACATTTTATGTGTGCTTTTTCACAAAGTTTTCATTTATTTCTTGTTTCAAGTGGCTTGCTGTCCTTCCTTCAGCATCGAATTAAAATTTAAGAAAAATGTTAAATAGGAATCAAAGTTTTGTGAAATTTGTAAAAAAATGCGAATAAAGTAATATTGAATATAACAAGAAACTCAAAAAAAGTTAGTGTTGGATGTAAAATTAATGAAAACTTTGTAAAATAACTCTGCATAAAATGATACTTATCAACAAGATGATGATTACGGGCGGTACTTTCCTTAGTTGTAAAAAAATTGAAGCATTCAAGAGTAGAAAGCCTGGAACTCAAGAGTTCCAAGTCTTTGAGTAGCATTTTTTCTACCCTTGATTATGAACATATTATTGATAAGTATCATATTTTGCATGTTCTTCTATAAACTTTTTATTAATTTGAACACAAAATTTTGCTCTCTTATATTTGAATTTTTTAACCCTTTTTATTTAATTACAATTTTATTTCATACACAAATGAATATAAAATTTCAGTACGCACTGATGTCTAAAATTAAGGCTACAAACATATTAAATGCGATATTTCGACAAGAAATGGATGTAATGCATGGGAATTTCGTACAGTTATACCTCATGCTGTAAGGCAGGAAATAACAATAAAAATATTTGCGCAGGATTTTGAGGCAAGTGGATATAGAACATGGGCACCATGGGCAAAATAGCATATTGTCTAACTTTTCGCTGCTTCGTCTAATAAGAGGTGTGGTCACCTCGTACAGCTATACAAGAGTCACAAGGAGATCTGATACTGTGAATGAGGTTATTGATCCACGATTGTGGCAGTCATTGTCATTCACCCGAAAAGGCCGATTTTAACGTCTTAAATATCCCCGCACGGTGTTGTCGACTTGCAATGGCTCTTTGTGGAACAGAGATCCTTAAATTGTAGTCCGCGTGATCCCTGGGGTCCGTAAAATTATGAAAAGTAGTTGCGAATTGTTCTAGAAGTCTGTAACAAAGTTACATTTGAACAAGTAAACTTTTGGATACTTCTCAGATGCGATTATCCTGCATAGTACTTGTAACTCCACAGTTGATTCCGTTCAGCAAAACAAAATTTTCTGTACTGTTATATATCAAATCAAAGTACCAAAAATTTCCAATATAGTGCATGACAATGATTATATCTGTATCATTAATTAAGAACTAATATTAACTTTATCTGTTCTTTGACCATGAATTATTTGTATGTGTAAATGCATTATGATTTGTAATTCTTTAAAAAGTATTTTTATCATTATTTCTATTTATTTTATGTTTTTTATTCTACATTCTAAAAAGTTTCCATGTTTTAAAATACACAAGATCATGTATTAAGAAAATCAGCGAAACATTTTTATCAATATTTATTAAAACGTAGGGCTAGTGAGATTATAAAGCCAGAAATTGACTCTAGAAGGAAATCACATGCCTATGATGCCGACGTAAAAGACTAAATAAGGTCCATAAAAATGATCTTGTTCAAGTGAAAGATCGCGGATTACATAAAATTTAAGTTCAAGTTTTAGAACCCCTGCTTTAGGGTCTACCACAGGTGCTGCTCCATGGGATTGAGATCTGGAGACCTCGCTGGAAATACCATACGATAAATACCTTCTTCTTTCGGATAATCCTCCAATTTGTAACTTTGATGTCAAGAAATATGACAGTGAGTTTGAATCTCTCAAAATTTGGAAATCAATCAAAAGTTGAAAGAAGTGAATTCGTTTTCGTAAAGTGCCTTTTTTGTCTAAGAAAAGAAACAATATTGAATTACTAAATGTCCAAATCTTTACGAATAAAATAAATCCAAGTTCCAGTTATTATTTAAGCGATTTCCAACATGCAATAAGTTTCCGTAAATTTGACCTAAGGGATAACCAAAATACACTTTACACTTCAAGTAATAGCATCTGGAGCCCTTCTACTGTAAATAAAATGTCGAAACTATTTCTATGCTTCATTTTCCGTTTGATGTACCATAACCAGGCATATTGCTTCGCTGAGTTCTACTCAGCGGCCAGGTGAATGAATATTGTCATGAGTTTGGATGGAGAAATATTAAATTTTCCCCGTAAATATGTAAAGAAAACTATTTCGTAAGTTTAAATAATAGAATCATGATTTCATAAGCGTAAAACTACCCTCGAATTAAAGTACTGAAATTATGGTATTATATGTTAATATTGGAAAAACATAGCTAATTATACTCACAAAATAGGGTAAATAATATTTTTTGAATATCGCCTAACTTCGCATAAAATATATTTTAATTCCTCAAATTTTAGAATAAGAATAAAATTGCCCTTTTATTTTCAAAATTTAAGTTCAAGATTTGGAAAATTAAAACAAAAGGCAAAAGCAGGAAAAAATAAGCACATCTTTCAAAGTTTGTCAGTGTATTAGTTCTATTTTTTTAATATTACTGCCTAAAGAAAGTACAAATAAATACAAAACATTTTTATTAATTTAAAGATTTTATTCATAATAAAATTCTGAAACACTGCATATGCGTAATCCCTTTGCGGGCGAATATTTTTTCCCATTCCTCAAACAAAATTATTACTTAAAATGTTAAAACAAGTAAATTACGGATGAAAAATATTTACTCATCTTCCTTTTTTTTCTGATGAACTAAAAACTGACATGCCGAGGAAATGTACTTAGTCTAAATGCTAATTTAAAAAATGTGGAGATGTATTCGAGTTACTTTTTTCATTCCTCTCCCCCAGCCTCTTACAATTTTATTCTTATGGAGAATACAATTCAAAATTATTGCCACCAAGTTACTCTTTAAAAAATACACCTAGAAAGGATTATGCTGCTAGTTCAGATCCTTAAGAATTTTCGTGAATATATTGTTTATTCTAAAAATAGTAAATGCATGATATAACTCACATAAAATGCAGGAACAAGAAAAAAAAACTGATTTTAGGAAACAAATATTGTCTAGCTTGTGAGACAATAACAGCATGAAATGGATTTGAAATGTATTGAAAAAGAGATTTGATGAAAATAATGAACGAGTTTGCACAAATGCAATTTATTCTTTCATATAAAAAAGGTATGGGAAAAAAACTATTTTACTGTAAGGAACAAAGATAAAAATGAGTTTCTAGGAAAAAATTACCAGTCAAAAGTTTGCTCCAGAGAAAAGTTTTATACTCTTTTAAGTTTTATATGCCACTATTATTTTTTTTTCTCTAGTCAAAAAGACATTTTATTTAATGATATCTTGCAGAGTAGATTCTAAAATAATTATTTTCAGAAGAAGCCGTGCTCAAAATAATAACGTAAATGAGTTAATTGTTTGCTTAGAGAGAAGAGTTGGGTTTTTTATCAATGTGGAGTTGCTCTTGCACACTTACCTCTTAAATTATTCGAATTTATGTAATTTTATAAAGCCGAAATTCATATTTCTAGCTTATTTAATACATACTGATAAATATGTATGAATGATTTAAATAATCCTTTCCATAATTTTTCCATTCATTGTCACTGAATTTTAAACTGATAATCGAGGAATTCGTTTTATGAATACATTCAAGTTCAAACTGAATAGCATTGAATTTCCTCACTCTGCTGCCTTAATTTGAGAGAATAAAATAATCGGATTTAAAAAAATGCGTTATCGCAAAAACTAATCTAAATGTTTCTTAATCTAGGCACGCATACAGTATCCGTACTTGAGTCCCCTTCCACCCTTTTAATATCGGAACGGCTAATGCTATTTTAACAAAAGGGATGTCTAAGTATAATAATTTAACCATGCGCTACTGAAAGAAACCAATGGCGCCACCTGGTGAACCACTTGAAAAGACAGAGAAATGATTATCTTTCGGGAAAACACGACACCGCAATGTAGCACAGTGGTATGGCTTGCGATCCCCAATTAATAAAGATACAGTATTATTATAACTAGTTGTTTTTTTCTCTCTCAAATCACGTTACGTCACAGTATAGTTCGTAGTCACAGTCTCTAGAAAAAAACTAATGTTCGTTTTAACCGTCCTATTCTTCGTATCAATGTCCATAAGGTGCATTTTCGTATGAAATTGATGATACTCTACAACTTGAAAATAATTTTTTTTTCCTATCTCGTTCCATTTTTGAGATGTGTGGTTAGAGTGAGATTCCGAGGAATGTGTTAACTCTGCAGTTTTCAAACAGGTGGCCCTGTAGTCGGTTTCATTGAGCAGAACATGGCTACTTTAATACACATTACGAATAATTTTATGAATATAACAGTAGACATTCGGAAGGATGGGCTACGAGGGTATCAAAGGACTTTAGTGCGCATACTGTATACGAAATATTTTACAACAAAGAAAAAATAGCTATGTCCATCACATAAAATTAAAGTATGAATGGAAAATAAAGTATAAAAATATGATTATTTTCAAGTCATACTCTTCAAAAGTTTTGACGAAAAGAAAATGTGCAAAAATGTTTACTCCTACGTTCCTTTTTAGAAAACATCATTTTCTAATCAGCGCTTCATCAGATATCCGACTTCAACAAGCAATTCGTAACACACTTGGCAGGAAATAACCCTGCTTTAAAGTGACAGAAATGAAAATGGCCGATAAATTTTGAAGATTGAACGAAGCAACATTTTACTGTAAAAATAACGAACAAAATTTAAATTTTACCGGTACACAAGAATTTCACCGAAATATTATTCACTCTTCATAAAAATACATTCTTGGATCACTTGAAATTAATGTTAACATTCTAAAATACTTTTTGTTTCTTTCGAAAAAATATTAAAAGACTAAATACAATTCAGAAAAGTATTTAATGTTATCATAATTCAAGAATTTTTCTGATTCATTAATTGCTGTCCACTTTTTATATATTTGTAAACAATCTCAAAGGCATTTTCAGTAAGCGTATTTTCATTGACCTTCTTAATGTAGATTTTATCTTTCTTATTCTGTGTTTCTCACTAATTAGCGTAACACGTCATACACAAGAAAATCTATTTTCAGCTCGAGAAATGGCACATTTTATTCATTTTGTAACCAAAAATATTTTGCTAAAAAAGCTAATTTCTCTTTTTTAAATAACAATTTTTGAGAACTTTTTATTGCCCGGAACAGCTTTTTTGTTTCTAGAAATATTGTATGGCTATTTTTGACCTCAATTCACCAAGAAACTAGCATAGATGTCCGATTAAGTTTGTAAATATTTGTTCATATGTAGATTATTCCTTAAATCTGTCGTAATGCTAAAATTTATCTAAATAAAAAAATGATAAAAAATACAATACACACATTTATGACGTAAAAATATATCTTTAACTTATAATATAATAAATTTAAGAAAAGAAATAACTATCTTAAGAACCAATTCTAGTTTCGAAATGCAAGAAAAATCTATAAATTAAATTTTCAAGTCAAGGCCATCTCATTCAGCTGCACCACGGAGTGAAAATTCCTCACTTCTTTTAACGGATTGAGCTCTAAGCCTGGTGAGCTCATGTTAGTTAAAAAGTCATTTTTAGGCTTCATATAGTGATTCGAGCTGCAAAAATTTCAACTCAATTTACTGATAAGTACTGATAATATTTGTTATTATTGTAAGTGTGCTTGGAATTTAAAGTTTAGCCCATTTAACATGACGCAAACGTTTTTTTTTTCGTCAACGTTTTGGAGTTACTGCTCGAGTTTACAGGAAGAAGAGCTCTGTTTTTTAAACTTTTAAAATGGCTACAAATTTTGCATTAAACACGTAACGCTGTAATGCACGTTAGATAGATAATGTAATTACTTACCACTATAAGAAGGACAAAGTAAACCCAATCCCAAAATGAATGAGCATCTTGTACGTAGTACATAATATCTGACCAGCCTTCTAGACTGATCACCTGTAAAGAAGCAGAGGGAAAATAAAAATCAGTCCACAAACTAGCCTCTTAAAAACACCAAAATAAATAAATTTCAATGGAATAAGTACGTTGCATGCATGCTGTATGGTTCATCGAAATAACTTTAGGAACTCCCCAAGAATTTTTTTTCCCTCAGGCCACCATGTGAACCTTTCCAGTTTTAAAACTCAAAATTTATTGAAATGTGGTATTTCTTTCTAATAATTAGATTTAGATAAGAAAAGACTCATTTAATTATGTTTAATAAAATGTTGTGTAACTTAAAGGAGTACAATGTTTTCTTAAAAATGTTTTGTCTATTTGTCTATTGTAAAAATTAACATTTTTTATATTGGCAGTTTACGTTCAGTTCTTATAAAAAATAAACAAGCCAATTAACTTTACTGAACTTTTGCACTTAAATGTTATCTTTTCATGGATACAATATGCATTTCATCACTTGTTCAGTATACTACAACTTTAACAATTATGAATATTTTGAAAAAAGTATATTTTATTTAATTGCACGTATGTCGACATAGAATAAGTTCTCGCTGTTTTGAAACAAATCGCTCAACCGAACGAATTCACGACGATAGATCACTACTATTCCTGTTGATGCATTTGAACATATCATTAAAGGAAAATCTGACGCCGTACGAGCAAAAACAAGGCTCTTGATGGCAACGTTTGACCACATGTTGCAAAAATTGTGTAAACCTACTTAGGAAGTGGAAGTCCCACTATACCCTCTATACTCATCAATATCCCTTCCGATAATTACTTGTTCCAGTCGATGAACAGCACTTTCATTCTGATAAAGTTGACTAAAAAAAAATTTTTTTTTAATTGAACGACTCTGAAATAATTGTAAAAGATCGATCTCTCTGATGTCAAAATCAAATGTTGCCAGGAAGATAGTAAAAAAGGCAGTAGTAGCTACGATTAAATTTTATTGAAAAAAAAAACCCCACGAGAACTTTCTCAATATCTTTACACCCTCACTTACAGAAACAGAATTAATTGAAAAGGTACAATACATCTTATAGAAAAACTATTAATCTCTGATACACTGTCACGTTGACACAACGTGCATATTCTTTAATGAAAAATTATTAATACAAATCCTAATTAATGTTGTCTAAATTTAAACTAATAATCTATTCTAAATCTAATTTAAAAGTTTTTAATAATAACTATCTTTTAAAGCTTTCATTTTTTTCTCTTGGCTTTCTCAATTACAGCACATTAACGTACTTCTAAATCATTCATTCTTATCTGCTGCTTTGAAATAAAATAACAGTTAACGCTGGCTAAAAGAATAATCATAACATCCCTTCCTCGCATATATCTTTGCTCCAGCTGAAACAGATGTGTTTGCGGTTTTCCTCTGCAGTGCAAGAAGCATATTGCTGGAAAAACACCTGCTAAAATTGTTCCAGAAAAATCGAGCTCCCTTTTTCTATAGCAGTAGGTCTAAAGGTCATTTTTTTAGCAGTTGCGGAGTTGGTACTTGTGTGGCGAGGTCCTCACTTTTAAGTGGGGAACCTTCGCCACCGGAACGTAGGCACGAAATGCCATGCACGCCATAATAATTTTTAGAAGAATGCTTCCCCAGTTTTCCTTTTTTATTTGAGGGTGTATTATAAAGTTTCAAAATGTTGATCTTCAGATGGTGTAAAAATAAAGAGATATGACTAAAATGGAGATGAGTCCTGCCAATTATTTATAGTCGACTTACTGATTTTTGTTCGCAAAGTTTGTGCTTTGTGTTCCAGTTTTCTGCGTGCTCTCCTCAAAAAGAAAAATGAAACGATGAGCGCTAGGAAGACGGATGCCTTTCCGTAACAACATTATGGGTCAACAATTAGTTGACCGCCTCCTTCTTTTCTTTTGCGAACCTGCTTTGATGTACCGCTATCTGTGATGATTCCCAGCATTCTCTTGAAATCGGATTTAGTTTGCTGGCGTTCAAGAAAAATGAATGTGGTGTTGCTTTAACTGAAATTTTCTTCTTACAGTGCTACATTTCGCTGACGTATATCTTTAATACGCAATATGGAGGTCGACACATTTTCCTTATTTTTAATGCAGTGACGCGATGCTCTTCACGATTGTTTTACATACCTACCATCGTCTGCTTACGATCACCGCCTTCCACCGTACATCTCCATTTGATATACACCTTCGTTCCTACTATGTGCAAATTTAATAACGTTACACAAGCTATCATTAATGCAATCTGTGAACCTAATAGAGTTTTTGTAACCAACAGACTCGAAACATAATTTTTAGAATGTAAAGCCAATTTACTCAATACCTCTCCGCTGTTATTTTCGCTTTCTTTGGTTTAAACCAACGGCGTCACGATTTCAAACTTTATCAAACAATTGCCCACGAACCAAAATTTTAAGAAAACAACATCAGAACCAGAAAAAGAGAAAATTCCCAAAGGGATTTAAAAGCAAAAATAATCTCTTTTAGAATACTGAATCTGCGCGTTTTAAAAATAATTTCGAAATTCAAAGAATTTCAACAAATAGTCTGATGATGTGCACTGACAAGACATCAAGCTGTTTATGTAGCAAAATACTTATTTACTTTTTTCGTTTTGTTTGCAATTTTTCAGATAAATTTAGCTTCATCTGTGATACATTTTGGGTTGAATTTAATGTAATCTAGAAGACTGGTTCCATCTCATGAATATAAATTATATTTCCTGCTGTTTCTCTTTTCTCGTATGCACAAAGCTCTTTCGCATTCTAAAATGCTTAGAATGCATTTTATTTATTTATATTTTGTGAAAAGAGAATGAAAGAAACTGGTTTTGGAATATTCAGATTTTTCTGTTCTTTTGTAAAAAGCCTGTTGGGGGGCGAGTTCGTAATAAAATTGTTAGAGTCGAATTTTATTAGCGTGAGTTTTATTTTATTTGCTTTTTATGAATATTCCGAAGCATATCTTTATTACTGAAATAAAAAATCGCATGAAATAAATATATTCCGGTATGACAAATAAATTATATTTTAAAACAAGACTATTTTTTTCTTCAAATTGTTTGGAGTCTAAATTAGAAAATGGAATCACAAAATCATTATCGTAAAGTACATAAAAATTTTATAAAGGAAGGCTATTCAAAAATAGGCAAAGGTAGTAAAAATCATCTTTTGAATGATACTGTAATGAACATTTTCACTAAGACGACAATGTTCTTTCAAACTCATTTTTTGTTTTTATTATATTTGCTAGAAAATTTAATAAGTCATAAGAAATATGATACTAATGTAAGAATGATTTTTTAAAAATATAATCACTCTTGGGAAAATAGCTGTTCATCACATCGTTAATTATTTGAATTTAAAATGGTTAACGAAAATTTCTTCAATATGTAATGGAAGAATTTTTACTCATCAGAATTTTAGGCAGTGCAACAAAAGTTAGGAGTGATCATGTATTCTCTGAAAATATTAAGAGAAAAGTAAATTACAGTGGTTTAGAATTAGAGTTATAGGCCCAATTATAGTTAGGCACAATTACAGTTATAGGCCACATTATCAGGCGTTTAACTCTAATTGTCTGAAAATAACTTATTTTTAATAATAGACAACAGTAACCGTTTTCTGTAAATTTCAATATATTACTATAAGTGGTTGATCTGACAGCATTCTAGCATATTTTTTTAAAAACTGGCAACATTAAGTAGTCAAGTTGGCAGTGACGTACAGCCGTCAAGAACGCGGTGGACAAATACCGTATTTTTTCGATTTCAGATTTTCTGATTAATCTTTCATCTGGTACAGATGGGATACGTCTCATCTAGTTTTTTGAATTTCATTTTGAGACTAGTCATTTTAAGAAACCACGTGACGAATTCTGTGCTACTAACACTTTATCGGTCATGTGACCTTGCAGCCTGGTAGGGGAAAATCGGAAGCAGTTAGTTGAGCCGAATGAAATAACCTTTGAAAAACTTATGTGTCGAATTTGAAGAATTACCTTGTTTTGCCAGACCTTTCATTCCTTCCCCATTGCCCCCCCCCCAAAAAAAAGAGAAATATCTGGTTTGCTTAAGGCAAATAAGGTTTCACATTATGAAATATCTGACATTGTAGTGGTATCAAAAACTTTGGTAGGAAATATAAAACAAGAAAGGCAAATCATGCGTTTCGCATAGATTGTAAAACACTTTCAAACTTCATGTTAATATTGCAAATATTTTTAATAATAAATAACAATAACATACATAAATGCCGTAGAAATCGATGGATATTTACGACAGTTAGAGCACGGACGGACGGACAGACAGATAAACAGAAATCATAAACACTTTTCAACCTTGTTAGAAAGCGTTAAAAACTTAATTTATACTGGCGGTCACACTCAAACAGTATATACATTTATTTCATGCATCGATAAATTTTAACACAGTTTCAAGTTGCCGCTAAACTCATATTAAAAATTTAAATTCATTTTACTCAAAAAACTCATTAATGGATTCAAAGTTATTTTCTAATGTAAATATACACCGTAGCAGACGAAAACTTTTCGTTGACAAATATAAACTTCATGCATTTTAATAATCTCAAGATAGAACCTCCCCCCTTTTTTTATTCATTTGTTGCTTAGGCAACCACATTTGCTAAAATGTGAAACAAAATATTAAAATTGAGTGCTGGTGTTTATAATCTCGTTCACATGCTAGGTTGCAAAATTAAAAGCATAAAACTGGTTAAGAGTCAGGGCGGGAAATGTTTTATTCCTTTACCGCTAGGATCTCTGCACTTTACCATATTTCCAATTTTTACATTATTGAAACTTAGTTTGGGTACCAAAGACCTAAGCAAGCAGCTATGGAGAGTGTCCACTACTATAATATACCTTCGCAATCCCGAAGAAATAATTTTATTTATGAAAATAATTAAACTCATAAATCAGGAAAAATCCGGATAATTGTGACATTTCATAACTTTTTAATTGATAAAATCGAAATAAAACGAGTAACAGGAAGGCACTCACTAGGAAAATAGCGACCCACGCGAGTCCAATGTTGTCGAAGGAGATAGCCCCTTTAAAAGGGTTCCTATTTCCTGCCCTACATATGACATAGTAACGGTTCCAGTCCACGCAATGGGATTCGCTAGGGGTGTTGCTGCTAAAGGGAAGTGCGGTGCCGTTGCAAGGCCGCCCCATGTAATTTAATGGGGGTAAATTCGAACACTTGTGCATACCGCTGTCTTTGTCCAGACTACAGATGTACTCTGAATCATCTTCATCTGGTTGATGGTAAAAAGGCGGAACGTTTCTGCAACAGAGAGATTATACGTGTCAATATATTAAATAAATATAATTAATAAACACCAAGAAGCCTGAAAATGCAAATGTTCACATTAATGTCATTCTATACGTTCACATTAATTTCGTCTAGATCTCTGACACATAAGCTGGCGTATAAACACATTCATTACATAAAAGTTTTCATCGAAATCTATCCAAATTTAAAAATTATTAAGAGAAATTCCTACTACTGAAGGTATTGGAATATTCATGTTTGCGAAATTATTGTTATTAAATGTTTTTCAACAATAACTAACTAAATAGTTTCATGAAATTTCTGTAAAAGTTTTTATGAAGTTTTAACATCCTACTGGGAAACAAATCTTGCATTTTTACGTTTTTTTAAAGCCAAAGAACTAAAAGTATAAAAAAACCTGCTTTAAAAGTCTGTCTAAATAGCTAACATAAACAATCACGATATAAAATTTTCTGTTAAACATTTGTGAACGAACGCTATACAATCAACCAAATTTATTTAGTTTAAAAGTTGTAACTAAATGAAACGCTTCTTGTAGGGCTTGTTTTGTGTTAAGAGATTTTGTATATACATAAAAATTATACTTTCATTTAAAAAAATCTGATGTGGACAACAGATGACTTCCTTGCACGTCTATTAAATCAAATATATTTTCGGCACACTTCATCTAAACTTATTTTGTTTGAAAGAGATAAAATACTGCAGAAACAGTAAGGTTTAGCGATTTCTAGCTAAATATTTCCGATATCGCCAAGCTGGTTTCGATTGAAAGATTTGTTTCCGACACTTAATTTGTCGATATTTCACCAAAAGCCGACAAGCTTGAGATAGCTTGCGAGATTTTGGGGATAGACAAAGTACTAATTGACCACAGACTTTCAGTGAACTGAATGCATCCATACACCTAATGTATTTAAAGTCATTTGGCTGACCCTGTAAATAAATTATCCAGTCGAATGCATTCAAAAAAAGTGATGCAGAGTTAGATGTTACAATAGTTCTAAATACAAAATTTCAACATTCTACGGTTAAACTTTTAGAGTTATGAGATATGAAATTATTTTAACTCCAAATTTGGTGATATTTCCGCAAAACTCGCCCAGGTCGCCGACAAATGTCGAGATTTTGGGCATGACTGATTTTTGCAACCATGACTGACTACAGATGTAATATATTGAAGATGTCCATAGACATTAATGCATTGAAATTCTTTTGGGTGGTTCTGTAAATAATCTTTCCAGTAGATTGGAACCAAAAATCGAGATGCACAACTAAAAGTTACAAAAATTTCTACGTTCTACGACTAATAGTTTTTGAGATTTGAGAGTTAAATACATACACACGTACACCAAAAGTTGCCAAGCTTGGCGAATTTTGGCGTAATTCTTGAGGGAGGCACGTGACCGTGGTCGGACCATTACCTAACTATATAGTAGGATGATATTGTGCTTGAAATGGATGAATGTCCTCGAAATTGCCATTGACCGTAATATATTGGAAATCTTTTGAATGTTCCTGTAGCAGAACTATAAATGATAAAGACAATTTTTTCGAGAGAACTTCATTTTGTAACACTTAATAGCATATATAACTTCTGAGTAGTTTGAAATAGCCTAATACCTCTAAAATCCGCTTTAATGAATTTCTGCCCATAGAGCGTAATATATTTAAAATATTTTGGGCGGCCCTGTAGATAAACTATCCAGTCGAATGGGACCAAAAAGGGAGGTGCACAATTAGATGTTACAACAACCTTAAATATAAAGTTTCAGCGTTCTACGTCTAAGAGTTTTAGAGTTATGCGAGTTTAATGAATTTTGGCCCAGAGAGGGTAAAGTATTTAGAATCTTTTGTGTGGCTCTACAGATAAACTATCCAGTCGATTGGGACCAAAAGAGGAGATGCACATCTACATGTTACAACAATCGTAAATAAAAGTTTCAACATTCTACGACCAATAGTTTTTCAGATATGCGACTTACATACATACGTACATACGTACGTACAGACGGCATAGAAAAACACGGCATTTATATCAACGTGCATGCTAGCATTATTTTAACTGAGATGCATCGAAATGATTCTTTAAATTAAATTTAGAGGTAGTCAAAATCGGTTTTTTTCGTAGAAATTTGGCGTCCGAAATTTTCCTGGATCACCATTACTTTCTTATATTCCGTACAACCAAGTAAAAAGGAA